>JBBPDH010000080.1:5057412-5067506 GCA_037974565.1 Clupeocharax schoutedeni
TATCTATCTCTCTCTCTCTCTCTATCTCTCTCTCTCTATCCATCATCTATCTATCTATCTATCTATCTATCTATCTATCTCTCTCTCTCTCTCTATCTCTCTCTATATGTATTTATATAAAACACAGACACAGACACACACACACACACACACACACACACACACACACACACACACTATATATTTATATAGCAAAGTGTGTGTGTTTGAGATAGACAGACAGACAGACAGACAGACAGATAGATAGATAGATAGACAGACTGACAGGCCTGATTTGACCTGTGTGTAGCGAGTGTGTGTTTGACACTCAGCAGATTTCGAACTGGTGGACAGTTCAAAGGTCATATTAAGTCGATACGCTGTCCCGTAAATTCTCCTATGTGTGTGTACATGTCACTAGAGCAGGTCATAAATGTCACCCAGCTGTCTCTAAGAGCTCCCACTACACGCACACATGCACACACAATATTATAAGGTCCATAGATATAAGCAGTATGTAATAACATGGGACCCATGGTTCTTTCACTTCTCAGGCAAAATACACTTGATATGCTCTGTATGTTTTACAGTATTATATATTGCCTCTGTTGCTAAATTTTGATCTCAAATGTAATTGTTATAACAATGTAAAAAACACACTGTAAAAATGTAAAGGTGCACAGACCACAAACAAAACTGTACTGTATGTCACTTCTGATGTGCACATATGGGCTAACAGTTTTATTAGCCTCCCTAAAAGAAACAGTTTTTTGTTTCAGTTTTAAACAGTCAAACGTGGAGGTTTAAGAAAAAGCACCTCATATATTCAGGATCATTTTGCTCATTCTCGCATGATAGGGTTTTTTTTGTCAGATTTTCTTACGCACCTTCTCGCTCTCGTTCTCACTTTCTCCCTCGCACACACTCTCTCTCACACCCTGCGTCTCCAGAAAGTTGTTTGACTCTGTGCCTAATGATAACAGATGAGGTGTCAATGTGAAGGTGAGAGAGACTAAGTCATCCTCGTGGCGCAAGCGGGGTGCTACACCACTCGCTCGTCCTCCACTCTCTCTGTCTCTCTCTCTATTCTCCTCTCTCTCTCTCTCTCTCTCTCTCTTTATTCCTCTCTCTCTCTATGTCTCCCTCTCTGTCTATTCCTCTCTCTCTCTTTTTGTCTTTCTGTCTCCCTCTCTCTCTCTCTCTCTCTCTCTCTGTCTCTCTTTATATTTTTCTCTCTATTCATTTCTCTCTCTCTATTTCTCTCTTTCTCTATTTCTCTCTCTCTCCCTTTGTCTATTTCTCTGTGTCTCTCTCTCTCTTTTCTCTCTCTCTTTCTCTATTTCTCTCTCTCTCTCCCTCTCTGTCTTTCTGTTTGTCTCTCTCTCTCTCTCTAGTTTTTTTTGATAGCAATACACACCAATTAATGCCAGCAGAATGGAAACAGACACCTATCAGTGCTGCACCCTTCTTCCTATAGTCTTTGGGACCACCACACACTGCTGTGTCAGCTTTCCTTTAACCTTTTAAAGCCCCCATTTGCAGGTAAACCGACTGTTCCTGCGATATCACAGAACTAGCACATAGCCAGTAATAAGGAGCGTTTCAGTTGATACTTTTTGAATAAGGCACAAAATAGAGCGGCCAATCAAAATGAAGGTAATTTAGATAAATCAGCCATAAAGGCATTGCCACAAAAACAGCCTATTGAATTCAAGGAGTAAAGACATGGCGGAACAGGGTGATTTAAAAATGAATTATGTTTCATGTGTGTAAAACCACATAAGCATTATAAGTGGACCTCAGGGATAAAAGTAAAAGCAAGAACAATGCAGGATGAGGCCCCTTTGCCTTGCTAGACTGGACGTAGCCTCATTAAGGTAAAGGCATTAGAAAGGAATAGGAGACATTTCACTGGCTGAAAAGTCGGTAGAAAAGCTCATAACAGTCTTGTTTATAGGAAAAGTCCCACTCCACAATGCAAACGGCTAATTAGCTTGCGGGTAAAGTTGCTTGTGCAGCAACCAGGACAAAGATGAGAAGGAAGCTTTTACAGCAGGCGTGTGATTCTACGGGTTGAACAAATTTGCTACACCATATCAACCAAACAGCCCACCCACCTGAATAACCACAGCCACTTAACCAGCCTTCATACTTTCACAGCTGGCGTTTCATCTACAGCCATTTTTTAAACTCTTCACCCCTGCCTTGACCACAACCCTTACACATAGAGAAGGATTTTATTTCACATTGGAACAAAAGACACAAACATTAAGTTGTGGTGTTATTTGTTATATGACTCTGGAACTCTATTTAACTGAAAAACTCTTATATCTTATATCATCAATTTTAAGAAGCAAAAATGGATGTCATAAGATAATATCAGCCGATATCATTAGCAGATTTGTCAGATATGACTGTCAGATTTGTCAGAGTATAAAATAACAACATAAATCATGTCACGTTCTCAGAAATGGCACTCATTTTAACATAATATATGGACTAAAGTATTGGGACATCTGTTACTTCCAGCGATGGACTCTCTGCATACCAAGACATTCAGGACAACACCATGCCTCCAACATTGTGGACACAGTTTAGGGAAGAACCTTTTCTATTCCACAACTTCCTGATCACAAACACCCTAACCACTAGGCTACCAGCTGGATCAGTAATATCTAGGCTATGAGTTTAGCTGCCTTGGTCAATGGAGTCACCAATCTCTCCTTTGTGGTTACACGACAGGCACATAACAAAGAATTCACTGTTCTGAATGAAAACAATTGGTAAACGCATAGCCACACATCAGCTGTTTTAACATTCCTGCCACATAAATGTCATTATTGGTTAAAAAAAAAAAAAACATGATAAAAAGCACCAAACACACCCCGATCACTCCTGTATGCCATCCAAATCTCTGTTTTAACCACTCTACCATTGCTTCCTACCTAATGAGCAAACTAGGTACACTATATGGACAAAAGTATTGGGACCTGTTTTTCAGTGTTTGGGCAAGGCCCTTTACCTCCAGCGAAGAACAATCTTAATACACCAACATACCAAGACATTTTGGACAATGCTTCTAACTTCTTGTCGACGCAGTTTGGGGAAGAACCTTTTCTATTCCAGCATGAATGTGTCCCAGTGCACAAAGTGAGCTCCATAAGACATGGCTGGATGAGCTCCATGTGGAAGAACGTCACAGGCCCACACAGAGTCCTGACCTCAACCTCATCTAAATTCCCACAGAAACCCTTCAAACTTTTGTGGAAAGCCTTTGAAGAGTGGAGACTGTTATCGCTGCAGAGGGGAGATCAACTCCTGATTAAAGACTTGTGTTTGAATGTAATGTCATTAAAGTCCCTGTTGGTCAGGCGTCCCAATACTTATAACTATGTTGTGTAAATAAGCAAGCCAAGTATATATGACCAGAAAACAGTAGTATGTAATTCCTTTTTTTTCATTTTGGTGTTATATAAGACTCACCAAGTGTAAGTGTGGAGCCCATCAATAGCTGTGAGAACGTATTTTGAATGGAGGGGTATATGCTTACATCTAAAGGGCACTAAAATATTATAATATTATGTTGAAAAGATTCAGGAAAAGCAAAAACAATGTTTGGGGCCACAGCCTGTTTGTTCTCTATTCTAGCCCACAAGAATAACCAACTTAAAGGAACTGCACCTTATGTCTTCACTCTATTCACACTGATAGGATGTTTCTCCCCCACACACAGTTCTTGACGGGATGTAAACGTGGTCATATCGCTGACTGTATTCCCACTTCAATTCCTCCTCAAATCACTCCTTCACTAGACAAGCAGTGTGGCATCTTGCATTGTCTTGTTTTAACACCAGTCATTTTTTTGCAGTTTTCCTCTTTTAAATGAAAACAAGGGATCTGTCCCTTCAAACACATCAAAACCAGTTGCTAGGCATCGCAGCACATTGTACATGCATCTAAGCTATTCTTCTTCAAGACAGTATGTGGGCTTATCAATTATAGTAGTAATTGAGTAATCAGTTATATTGATTATTAATTGAGATAACAGATCCAAATAATGAGGAATGTGAATCTTTTCAAACATACTACAAAGATGAAGACTCGGATTTCATTAATTGTATTAGACCATCAGATTCAGACTGTAAGAAAGCGAATAGTAAGAGAACTAAAACATGAATTATCGTTATGGGCAAAATTATATCAGAATCATATCAGTATCGGAAGATAATTGGTTGAAAATGATTGATGGAGCACAAATGTTTAATCAGAGTCAGGTAACTTTATTAATTCCAGAGGAAATTGCTTATGTTATGACTACACAGAGACTACACTTATAACTTACTTTTTTTTTAAAAAAAGCCTCTAATTTAGCTTACATGTTTTACATTTAACTTGTGTTGCTCCTTGTTTAAGCTGTTTGACCTTTTATTTTAGACTGGTGTTTTTTATTTGTGTTTTAGAAATGTTCAGATTTGTGTTTTTAAATGTAAAATGGTACTTACTTTTATACTTGTACTTTTTATTTTTATTAAACTTATTTTTATCATGTTTGCACAGTCATATAAGGAGCAGTTCAGGATATATTTGTCACGAACGGGGGGGCTAATCCCCCTTGGACGTGCGCTACCTAGAAGCGCGCAGGAACGGGCAGACAGCCACTTGATACAGCTACTAAACTTAGGACTAGAAACAACAGGCAGGAAACTGAAGCGCTCTAAATAAGGCAATGGACACATAAGGAACGTGAACACAAACAGGACTTAAATACACAACATAATCCAAGGGCAAAACGCAGGCATGTGGGAACTAAGGACACGTGAACAGAAAACAGCTGACAACAAAAGCACGTGATACATGAACCAAACGGACAGACGTGTGAAAATAAAAGAACCTGAACATGAACAGAAAAACAAAGAAAACCAAGAATCCTAGAAAATCAACGAAAAAGCAGTGGCCTTCACCAGCCACTGTCCGTACTGTGACAATATTTTACTGTACTTGTATAAATTGTATAACTATGCATTACAAATAAAGAATCTTGAACCTTGAATCTAGAGACAATAGCAATATAAATAGCTAATTAATAAAATCACTTAATAAAATCACTAAACAATCGGTAGAAAAAACTATATACACAAATTCTGGGTGTGAATACTATAGGTAAGTAACTAATTGATGGACTTATGTACATCTGACTGATATTACAAACAGATTTTTGATAATGTATTATTGTACTCCAGAAGATAAACACATCTGGTGACTCTGGGCTACATTACAAAACTTTACAGTAGAAGAAAAAAAGGTTCAAAACAATCATTTGGACCAGTTGTATTGGTCTATTCATCATACAATGCCATGTAAAGGGCACTAGTGTAAGTGGGACTTACAACAAAAGTTTTTTTTTCCAACAAAATTGTCCAGTAATACTAATTCAGGTGTAATTAATATGTTACTACATTTAATAACTGTTTTGACATCAGCATTGGAAGAAATATACAAACAAGACACCCCCAACCAAATGACATTTCTGTTTTTTTTCTCAAAGTTTCTCACCAATTTAGTCATGCCCAGTTCCACCCACTAGCTGGAACTCTTCCACTGCACAAAACTACAAACAGTGGGAGGGTGAAGGCTAGCACATGCTTGTGTGAAGTCATGTGAAGTATCATTGGACCTTTAAATACTAAAACTGTCTAATACTACTAATACTACTAATACTACGTCACTGTACAGAACAAAACACTGTTAGAATGTTGTTAGAAATTGGTGAAAATAAGTATAAATGATCTATTATGCTAAATTCAACATATAAACAGGATTCATATGTAATTCTTATTTTCACTTATACCATCAAAAACCTAGCATTCTTTGTCCATAGAGCATATGTAGATGACCCTCCTGCTTCTCAATCACTCAGTGAGATGCTAGCCAACTCAAGTATCTATTCACTGATTTAGCAGAACATTAGTGTGGACATTAGTGTTCTCCTCCAAGAGTGTTGAACTTTACAGTCACGTAGTATTAACTTTGTATGAAAAGATACAGTGATATGTGCTAGCCTTTACCCTTCCACGGTTGGTGGTATTGTGTAATGGGAGAGCTCTAGCTAGCGGGTGGGAAGAGGAAGGGTCGTCTATATACGTTCTATGGACAAATATGGATATGATGTTGAAAACAGGTGAAAAGAAGTGCACATCCTCTACTGTGGTAAATTCAGCATATAACTGTTTTTGTATATCAAAAACTTGCATTGCTTTCTGTAAAAGACACTATATGGACAAAAGTATTGGTACGTATGCCCATTACAGCAACAGGAATTTTAATGACAGTATGGAGTCGGTCCCTCCTTTGCAGCTATACAAGCTTCTACTCCATTTGTCTTTCCACCAGATTTTGGAGAGTGTTTCTGTGAGAATTTGTGCTTATTCACTCTGTAGAGCATTTATCAGTCAAGTTGTTTCACACACAACTCATCCAACTCGTCTTTATGGACCTTGCTGGGAACAGAAATGTTCTTCCCCAAATGATGTCCACAAAAACCCCGATAAACAGGTGTGCTTCAATACTCTATATATTGTATTTTCACTTAGAACAACAACAATCCCGGCTTCTTGATCAGGGCATCCAAGCTATCATCGCGCAATTTGCCAGCTGATAGCCGTCGATACTCTGAGTCCATAGTATCAGTCCATTCGAATCAGTAACTGCTTTAATGGTTTGGTTCTTTGGTGTTGAATAAGGGTAAAGTTTCACGTTTTGAGTGTTTTATGGCCCGTGGTGCCATGAAGTCAGGCATGTCGGGGTCAGCACTTCTCAAAAGTCTTGTTGCGTGTCAAAGAAAGACAAGGATAGAGGCACGTGAAAACTGCTTATGCGCGTTTCTTGGCTGTCAGAGAACACAGCAGACTGAGATGACCTCTGCTTCTCGAGAGCATTCGCTTGCGCTCATACACACACACACACACACAGTGGCCCAGGGGTACCCCCTATACATATCTGAACACTGCACGGGAGCGTATGGCACTACGGCCGCTGGCTGTGACTGTGGCCTACAGGTACGCTGCGGGTTAAAATGACGTTTAGATTACATCATATTCCCATATTTTCATATTTTCATTTCATTTTGCCAGTAACATGATTCTGTTGTTTTTAACTCCCCCCACCGCACCCCAACCCCTACCCAGGCGCTTCCCCAGAAGGCCACATATGCAGGTGACTGTATTTAATCATCAGCACTGTTTTAGGTCAGTGCTTCTGCAGCTGAGCAATAGTGAAAGATTACATTGTCTAGACTGATTCAAGCACCCTGAGGTGCAATATACGGAAATAGCAGTAATGGCAAACGCTTTCTAATCAATCTACATGAGCAATGGCAACTGTAACAATAATGCAGGATGTGCTTTATGTGAACAAACATTTGCAAACACAGCAACCGAAATGATAAGAGCAAGTCCTACTTAGCACCGCAGCAAAGAAGACCAGCAATAAAAGAAAAGTGATGACGTAAACAGCAAAAGCACAGGAGAAACCGAGTAAAGGTTAAGACAGTACAGGTCCCAGTTTTGCACAATTCCTAATAAATAAGATCTCAAAGGGGCCTTAAGAAATGCCAAAACTATGTAAATGTGTTTATTTTGGTTTGTTTAGACAATTCTCATCTCACTGCATCTAGCTTGTTTGCCATCTTAGCTCCACCCACCATGCCGTATTTCACTGAATACCTCGTTCCTGCACAATCTGAAGAGAATATGCAAATATTTATTTTGTACGCATGACAATATTCACACAATAGCTGCAGTGTTCTGAGATCTCACTGGGTGAGGCAGATCTAAATCCCTCTTTAAAACATCAACACCTCCCTACATCAACAACAGCGGCATTCATTACATTTAACATTTTCATTTCTAACTCCATTATGAGGGATCCTCCGGAAGGATTTGTGAATATATTGCTTATAGCTGGATATATAGTCGATTTAATAGTACAAAAACTACCGTTTCTTTGAATGTTTTATGATATCAGTGTGTAGCGATTCCTAGATTAAACAGTAAAACAGCTTTAGTAGCTTGTTCTGTTAAATTCTTGTTTATTCATAACGATATACTAAAACCGCAATAAACTACCAACCCACTCTGCCACGATATAACCAAACTAAAGAAAAGCAAGAGCAAAAGTAATGATGCGTGTTATATATCCAAACTGTATATAACCAAGGTAATGAAAGCAATAATGGCCCTTAAAGGAGTATTTAAGTGATAAAATTCCACCTTTTTTCCACTTATCCCAGATGTGGTCAATAAACCGAGACATATTTAGTGTCCAATAACATTGCGAGCAAAAAATAGAACTCAATAGTCATCCAAATAGCCCAAATCATTTCTATCTGCTCAAAGCTCATCCAACCCTTCATTAAGGTTGTACAGACTTGTGGACGTTGTTTAGGACACAGTCCTTTTATTTACGGCCGCTTTGTGAATCCCAGCGCTGTTGTTGTCTGAAGTGGCTGCCTGTAGTGGTGATGTTTTGTTTATACTGTTTATTTTTATGGCTCGCAGTAAGTCTGCACCATCTTAATGAAGATCTGGATGAGGGCTGAGCGGCCTGGGAGACATTTTAGTGATGCGTTTTTTTTTTCTTAAATGTTGAGTTTTTGTGTTTAAAAGTATCATAAATGTTAATATTAACCTCTAGTTCTAAACTAAAAAATGCATCCTAGTGGACTGGGTCAGTGAAACAAATGTGATTTTTCATTGAACTATTAATTTAATAGCATATCATAGAATAAGTGTATAATACATGTAATAATTAAGTGTATTAAAAAAACTATGAAACGAAAACAGCTCTTACGTGTCAGACAATTAAACTATATAGAGCAGTAAAGGCTAAGTAAAGGATATTCTTTGTAAACAACATTAAAATGGTTCTATATAATCTCAGAAAAGGTTCTTTGCATATTTTTTGGTCCAGCATAGAACCATTTACTGCAGGTTTTCCACCCAAACGAAACAATCTGTGCATTTAAATTGGTTCTTTTTAATTGACTTAATTAGAGGACTCTTGAAAAACTATGGAAATTTACAGAACCATTTTAAATGCATTAATGGTAAATAGTCCTATAACGTTGTCCAAAGTTTCACAGAGCACCATTATTTATTATTCTATAGTGAACCATTAGAGAGCCTTTATTAGATGACCCTTGAATAATTGTTTTTATGTCATGATGTACATATTGAGCAATAATACCAAGTGTTGTCTGATAAACAACAGTCAACTCAACAATTAACTGTAGCAGGATGAAATAAATCCACTTGCTCTTCAGCAGTGGTTCTAGAGGGCTTCACAGCAGTTGTCACAGCAGTATGTGGGCTGTATGAGGACCACTGATCTCCCGGAATTTGGTGTAGTAGAATAAACACAGTGTTTATTTTTTTCTTTCGGATTAGATGCCAGTTTATACTCAAACTCCAAACTAGTTAAGTCCCTTGTGGCCAAAAACACTGAACTGATAGAAAGTCACTCTTCAGCTGCTGATCTGTGGACAGAGCTCCATAAAGTGCCTGTCTAAAACAACGTCTGAGAACAATACGAGCACGTGCCGTGATCACATGATGAAAGTAGCGGACCTCTGGTGATGGTGAAGGTGGAGATGGAGATGAGGACTGGTGTGTACTCACCGGCCGGTCCCGTAGAGAGTGGGGGCTGAGGAGAGGAGAAGGCGGCGGAGTCTGAGCTCCTTCACCGAGCAGAGACACACAGTGATCCCACAACTCACACACACACACACGGAGCCCTGCTGCTCACTCCAGCCTAACACAGCAAAGACTCTCCACTCACTGTGGCTTCAACTAGAGCGAGAGAGAGAGAGAGGGTGGGAGAGAGAGGGAGAGAGAGTGTGTGAGAGAGATGTGCGCGAGGAGGAGCTGAGGAGCGCAGCGCGCGCACAGAGAGAACTTCTTGGATTGGGGATGAGGAGGGCACCACACACCCGCACACCACACACACACACACACACACAGACACACACAAACATACGTTTACATATCTCTATCTATCTATCTATCTATCTATCTATCTATCTATCTATCTATCTATCTATCTATCTATCTATCTATCTA
>JBBPDH010000080.1:5076049-5089135 GCA_037974565.1 Clupeocharax schoutedeni
TTTCTTCATTTCCCTTCTCTAAAAACTGGTGCGTCTTATGGTCCGGTGCGTCTTATGGTCCGAAAAATACGGTAATTAAAATTAAGGGGGTTGGTGTATTTTCAGGGGTAAATTAAGGTAGAATTAACTACATTTTAAGTACATTGCACTTCGTAGTGTATGGTGTGAGTGTGTGTATTCTATGCCTCACACTTGTAGACTCCGGGATAGGTTCTGGGTACCCATGACCCTAGTAAGGAATAAGCGGTGCAGAAGATGAATGAATGGATTAATGAATGCAAACTAATGCACAGAACTGCATCGCTCCAGTTTCAAATTAAAGAAGCTTTAAAAATCCTATCGAGCAACACATTTTTGCAACTTATTTTCTTGGGCAACGGGAAAACTGTCCCTTTTTCACTTTTCGAATGGTATCATCTTCTTTTTCCAGTTCTCTAGCACTACTTATGTTTGTAAAAGCTTGTCAAAATGAAGTCTTGCAAACATTTATGTGATTTTGCTACAGAATTTTGCTGCATTAATGGTGGTTTTGCAGCTTTGTGACTGGGTCACAAACTGTGAGGAAAGCTTTGAAGACATAAATGTTGTTAGCAGCCATGCCATAAACCAACAAACTTTTTATTTTCTCATTGGCCTACATGTGTTTGGCATGACAACCTACAATATAACCACTAAAACAGATTCCTAAGTAATACATATTTAAGTTAATTAACACAGAAAAGGTGGGCTATTAGATCTACTTGCCATGTCTTGTTTGTCTCAATTTGCCATTACAGAGCATATACAGCACAAAGTGAAGCTGCATCACAGTGCACTCTTCATCTAAATGTAATGGACTTTTAACATCATTTATAAATGGATCACTTTCGAATCTCTTGACTCTCCACACACTCATTGTTTTCAAAGTAGAATGATACAAGGTGAGACAAGGGCTGCAGCATTAGTTGGAAAATAGTAAGACTTTCCACAAGGGGACCCCCTAAGACCTCGCCTAAGACCACAATTCCCTGCTTTTAATGAAGTTGATTCTGTAAACCAGTTGATTCTGTAAACCAGTTTGTTTCTGTAACATTCCAGTGAAACTTTTGGTGCTATTGTAGATAATGCGTTTAGATAATAACCAATTACATTTACAGCATTTATCAGACGCTTTTATCCAAAGTGACTTCCATTCCCTAACTACAGGGGGCAGTCTCTCCCTGGAGCAACTTGGGGTTAATGGTCTTGCTCAGGGACCCAGTGGTGGTGCTGAAGGTAGGATTCGAACCCATGACCTCTTGGTCCGGAGGCAAATATCCTAACGATTGAGCTACCTCCACCCCACAATTAGAATTATGCTAGCTGCATTGCACTCTTGCTTCAGACTGTGGTTGTTATGTAAAATAGGCGGAGCAGCTGGTGATGTCACGGGCTAGGCTGCGAGACCCAGGCCCAGAGTTCCCTGGAACTGTGCAAAACCAGGCAGGCACGCTAAGATCCATCACACAGTGTCTTTATTTAGAAAAACCAAAGAAATAGGCACGATGGCCAACAGAAACAAAACAGAATGCACTAAAGCAGGAAAACACTAAAGAATGTAATCGGCTCATGCCGAGTGATAAACAGAACGGAACTTAAATACAGACAGTGATTAAAGGGGAACAGAAACAGGTGAACACAACATGTGACAAAAGCAAAACCCAGAACGTATCAAAATAAAAGCCTAAAACCCCAACAAAGACCCACACGAAACAGAACGAACAGGGCAGGAAAAAACAGAACAAAAACAGTGGCCTTTCACGGCCATCAGCCATCACAGGTGGCCTGGTGATTAGGATGTTGCTCCTGCAATCGGAGGGTTGTGGGTTCGAATCCAAGGACTGCCAGTGGCACCACTGAGGTACCCTTGAGCAAGGAACTGTCCCCAGACACTGCTCCCCAGGCACTGTGTCACTTGTTGCTCAATGCTTTACTTGGTGAATAAGTTAAATGCAGAGAAGAATTTTCACGCATGTTTGACAAATGGACACTTTGCACATTCACACTTATATAGATTTGCACATGGGGTTTCTGACTCTGTATAACAGTACAAGGCCAAAGCCGAGGAAGAAGTAAGACCAGGAATCCTTTAGGAAACTTGCAATACTCTTTTATTGGCTCACAATGCTTCCAGCTTTTGCACTCAGTGGTTAGATGCAGAATTGAACCAGATATATTATAATGGAAGAAACCCGTCACTGATTGAAAAATGAATAGGAAAGCTGAACTTAGTTTAACTGGAAAGTCGCATTTTTGGCTTGCATCACAGCCTTCTGTTAACTGATGTAACACAACTGTCAGTTAGTGTTCTCCTAAGCGTGTTGAGGTGTCCATGATGATATATTAACAGCAGTTGGAAAAGATGGTCCCGTTTTTCAAAATAAAAATGGCCATTATAGAATGCTAGTACAGAAAAGCCTTCACTGAAAACAACCTAAAAAAAAACATATTATAAACAATAACCTGGAAATCCATATTATAAATTATTAATAAGGGGGGCCTTGGGTTACGACAGTTTGCGGCGCTCACTCATATAAAAACGTAACTAACTGAGATGGGAGTTTTTCTGCCGTTATGGACTCCATGGGCAAACTGGTTTGGTTGCGTGTGGTGGAAGAATACACAGTAACGTTTTGATTGCATGAGGGAGTTTTCCTTTTCTGTGGCTTAGTTGTGTTTTTATGTTATGGAATATAGTTTTACAGCTGTGTTTGGACAGGTAAGTGAATCGTGTCGGAACCCAAGTACTATTTTTGTCAGATTTTGCTTATGATTTAATACCTGTTTGGACGTTTGATTTCAGTTTATAGGTTGACTATAAAGAAACAGAGAACTGGTCTCCTATGAGTGGAAATCACTGCTTTGGTGTGTTACCAAGATGACTGATAAACACAGCTGGCCTCTGTTGGTGATGGCGCTCCCTTTCTGCATTCAATGCATGTAGAACTTCATTCTGGCCATCAGATGAGAGATTAAGACTGACGGCCCTAATTTAATCAGTTCTGCTCATGTTCTAGATCTCAAATCAGAGTGTAGCTGTGAGTCAGTTAAGGGTGCGTCAGAGTCAATTTGCAAGTCAGTCTTTTTTTTGGCCCCCAGTTTTGCCTAATTTAGTCATGTCCAGCTGCATTGTCCTCACTAGGACCCCCCCCCCACTCCCCAGGTACACAATGCCACCAAGGCTGGTGGTCAGGGATCTGCCCCTAAAATTGGAAGGTCATGGAATCCTAGGACAGTTAGTGGTACCACTGAGATACTGAGGTATTCTTGACCAAAATACCATTCTCACACACAGCTCGTCACTAACTGTCCACTGCTTTACCAAATGAACGGGTTAATTACAGGGAAAGAACTTCTTCTGTTCATACTGTGGTGTGCTCACATAGGACAAATGGACACCTCACACACTTACACTTGCAGGGAGGGTGAAGACAGGCTTCCTCTGAGTCTCATGGAGCACCACCATCTCTTTAAACTGCTGATAATAGATCATCATAGGAAACACAATGCACTGGGACATCAGTGTTAAGTAGTAATGGGGGAGAGGGAGGGCCACATAGTGAGAGTAAAGTCAAGTATACTATGGTGATTTGTCAACCAGAGATGTCCATGGTATGCTGGGAATCGGACTTGATGTCTTTAGATGTTCCTGCCTGATCTCATATCATCTGATTTGTGCTCACATTTACAGCCATGGAAAAAATAGACACCATGTTTCCCTTTTTTCTGTTAAATGTTTGTGTAGTTTGCAGCTGTGTATGTGTGTGTATGTAAAAAGCACAGGTTACTATTCCTTTCTGAACTATTGCAGTGTGAGCTTTGTATAAAATAAGAAAAGCCTCCATATGTGCTGTGAGTGCAGTAGTGTGTGTAGAGCAGCTTTTCTATGGTCTGTATTCCAGCAGCTTCACTCCTGATTCAGTTTCTGATGGAGTCACACACACACTCTGCTCTTAACATCACTGTTTTAATTGTTGCAGTTTAAAATAATCTAAGAGTGTAGCTTAACACTTCCAACGTATGATAAATGATTTATATGTATTATTTTTTAATTTTCTCCATTTTCTCCCTTTTGAATCAAGTGTGGTCAGTAGTGTATAAAACAATAGTGACATGAAAATTTTACACAGACACACTCCCACAAATTACGAAAACAATAACAAGAAGAAAGCGAAGCGGTCTCTTATATTTTCCATGGCTGTATGACTACACTGACAGTTCCAAACAGTTGCTGCCACCTCAGACTTACTGAGAAGCAGCATTTGGTCCCTGCAGCATTGATGAGCTCCAGCAACAAGCACTGGTTAAGAAACAAAATATCTTTTTAATGGAATGTAGAACATTAAAAGCATTCAAAGTGGAGCCTATTCTGCTAAGTAGCTTTTGAAAAATTCTTTCTACTCCATGATTGGGCATAAATGATTAAAGAGAAAAGATTTTGGGTCAGAAAAAATTGGTAGAGGATCAACAAGCCAAAGCAGAAATCACTTGGAGGGATTGAATCATTTATGCAAAGCACCACAGGTGATAATTTCGGAGGTTTTCTTTATTTTCAGCTCATTTTTCCTTTTTTGCTTCGTTTTTTTTTTTTTTTAACACAGTTTATATTTCTCACAAACAGCTTGTGATTGCAGCTCGCGATGTAGCATCAGAATAGATGACAGCAAGCCGACACTCATCCAAAAATAATGACACTGAAGTTTTTGGAAATAAAAATAAGCCTGATCGGAGAATTCTGCATAGGATAATGAAGCACAGAAGTCTTTTCAGAGCTGTTGCGGCTTCATATCTCCTTAATTACTGACAAAATCTTTGGCCTAAAAGAGAAATAGAGGGAATAGTTCTCTAGGACTTGCCATGTTACAAAGACTGACACCACACACACACATACGCACACACACACACACACACACACACACACACAGGCACCATAGATCAGAGCATCAAGCTAATAGTTATGCCGTCGTCGCCGTCTCCGGTCTTTGATAAGTTCTCTTTAACGAAGGCTGCATAAATTAGAACTTTCCGCTTGAATATTTATAATGGACGGATCCTTTCTGATGTTGTTGCTGTTGTTTCCCGTGGAATTTACATGTGGGGAGGATGGCAACGTGTGTTGGGGGTGGGGGGAAAACATGGGGAATTTTTGAAGTTTGTGACCCAAAAAGATGTCCTAGATACCTCGACATCCACATCAAACACCCTGCATACACACACATGCACGTGCACACACCCACATGGAACAAGCAAACCACTATTTTTAGACGCCATGACTTTATCTCTGTGTCTGTGATTATTCGAAATAATTATGGAGCCTTGATTGTGAGGTAAAACTACACAAACACACATCATTCAGACGAGACTATATATGTATATAAAACACATATATGAAGGTACAGTATATATATAGCTGTATATATATATATATATGTAGAGGTATGATATGATCTCTATTACATACACATAAAGCTACAGTATGTACAGTACATTCCTCTTAATTGTACGTTACCTATCTGTAGTATCATTTACCCTTTTATAGCATATTTAGAAAATTCAGTTGTTATCATAACACAGAGCCCTTAGTAAATGATTAAGGACTAAAATAGCGTTACTTGACATTTTACCTCTCAATCACCTCTCTCTCTCTCTCTCTCTCTCTCTCTCTCTCTCTCTCTCTTCCCTAGATTTATGGCATGAAGCTGGGGAATTACAGCAAGAGCAGCAATCCTGGCTAAAAAATGACAGTCCAAGGCTATAACTGCCACTGGCTTTTCTGAAAATGTCCTCATACACTGCGGGACTGCTTAGCATTTCATTTTAATGCTGACATCTCACCTCTCATTTAAACACATAAATATATTACACATTTCTAGAGGATGTTACTACATGGTTACAGGATGTCATACAAATATCATAGATTGATATCGGGCATTTCTACAGGAATAAGGCACAGAGTCAAATACATAATAGATCTTTATGGAAGTATTATTCAGTGCCACAGAACCAGAAGATTGTTGCAGTGTTATCGTAGATATTTTACATATTCTTAACCTTACAGTGTTTGTAGGAAAAGAACAAAATGTTAACAAGTTTCATCTTTTTAAGTTGATTATGCCCCTAGCCTGAAAGATTTAGATGCATATAGACGACATTCTGTTAATAAATGTCCAGCATGTTTTGATACGTATTTAACTGTAGACTCTTACAAACAACTTGTCACCAAAATCACAAAGATCAGGCAAAAATGAGGGACTAGTCTCAATTTATGTATAAAGTTATTATACATATATTATGCAAATTAGAATAAAGGAAAGATGTTACATGCAACAATGACTTTGGCTTTAGGTCTCATGGTGTAGGATTTTAAACCCATACAGCTCCGGAAAAAAATAAGAGAGCACTGCAAAAATGTTCAGTTTCTCAGGTTTTATCTTTTATAGGTGCAAATACTGAACTGAACAACTTTGCCTTAGGTTTTAATAACCTGTTGACAATATGTCTCCTAATTTCAGGCATGCATTTAAAGGAAATGACAAAACATCAAAATAAGAGAAAAGTGCAAATTAGAGAACAATGGAAAACCAAAGGGAGTTCATTCCAGTAAAAGCTCTCAGTAGAAGGTGGTCTGTGAGCGAGCAAAGAATTCCAAATGCTTGGAACATAAAAGCAAGAAGCTGCTTCCATTTCCTCCAGGACTGTTCACCAAGCCAGCATTTGATAGCCTTAAGATCTGATTTGGAATGCAGTGTGTCAGTCACCCTGGGATGTATGAATGCATCAAGCTGTTTATAGTTTAAAATACTAATTAAAGAAATCAGCATCCCATCAACAAAGATAGGACTGTAATAATACATGCTGGCCATTCTAATCCATGCATCTTCAAAAAATCAGTAACATCAAACTGATACCAAAACTGACATTTATAGACCATGGTCAAAAGTATTGGGACAACTCACCAGTACACCCATTGGAACAAGCATGGCATGGTCCATAATGGGGAGGGGTGGGGGCTGATTTTTCTATAATGGTTGAATATCTGTTCAATAAAGAGGGGTGTCCACATACCTTTGGCCAGTTTTGAAGTGATTCAATACACTAAAAAAATACACTATAATTATCAATTTATAGTCATTTCTTCATTCATGTTGCTAAGACTTGATAACCATTTTCCAGATGATGATGTTCTTTATTCTCAGGGTTTTATTTTATTGTTATTCTTGAAATATTTTTAGCTCTGTTCATCATTCTGTATACATTTTTTTAAAAGTATTTTTTTTCTTCCTACTAAGAAGAAATCTGAAAAGATGGGGATTTTTATACATTTGTCTGTAAAAACAATGATTGCAAACTTTTGAATGCTTGTGTACTTCTGCCCTTTTTCGTAGTTAATTAGCTTTTATTATCACATAAAAAAAATCTTTCATTTTTGCAGATCACGGCAAAAATTTTCAGTTTCTCAGGTTTGATCTTTTATAGGTGCAAGTACTGAACTGAACAGCTTTGCTGACAATATTTCTCCTAATTTCTAATTAAAAATATTATTCTTTAAAGCATAATTTGATAGGAAATGACAAAACATCAAAATAAGAGAAACGATGCAGAGTTTACAGAACTTGAATAGTTCAAAGAACTATTTGTTCACTTTTAAGAAAAATGGCAATAATTACCGTTGGCATACTTCTAGTATTGTTTTACCATCCAACTGGTCTTATTGTGAGAGGAGAGTGTTGATCACAGCAGTGTTTTTATATACTTTTCCTCCTTAAATAAGATTCAGCTGATCACTATCCAGTGGCTCATAAAGCAGAGTGAGGTGTTTGTCTAGGAATTTAACAGACACTGACATGAAATTTTTATCATACTCATAGAGATGCTGATTACAAAATAAATTGCAGTGGGCTTATTTTTTTCCGGAGCTGTATGTTATGTGGTTTTGTTGCCTTGCTGATGAGGATGAGGTGGAGACCACATGGCTCTGAGTATGTTTTTTTTTTCCGTATCTTTAATAGTTTGCACAGCTACAGTGGATCCTGCCTACTGTGCACTGCCCTGTTCATATCTTAAGCTGCATGGTTCAATACTCCCTGAGCAGTCACAAGCTTATGCTGCCTCTCTCCAGCCCGGACTTAGCATGCACAATGTGAGTGGCATGTGACTGCATTAGCATAGCTCACTGGGAGACTACCCGGGCCTAATCCCATCCCCAGTCACGAACCAGAGGCAAAAAAAAAACACAACACAGGAGTAACAGTGAAGTGAGGAGAGCACTACAAAAACGTATCAAATCTGACACTAGAATGCTAGAAACAGAATCGGAAAACTTTACTGATCCCAGAGGAAAGTGCTTTGATGAACGCTGTGAGCAATTATAATTTATACATTTACCTTCTTTTTCATTCATTCCTAAAAAGAGAAAGAGCTTGAAAAAATAGAATTAGAATTCAAAGTAACCTGCCAAACATGCCCCTTTACATACAGTGTGCTCGGTTTCACATTAACTGGAAAAAGGTGACCAAAATGGCCTTAACCAATAAACTAATAGCTAATAGTTACTAAAAGCACCACAAAAGAGTAAAGATTTAGCCTGTTCATGGGAGACCACAACACACATGACTTTTGTGGAGAGCTGTTTAGATGTTTTTGTTGTAAGATGGTGAATGAAGAAACGATTAGCATTAGCATTAACATATAGCTAACATTACTAAATTAGGAAACTAAATACTTATTGAAATCATATAACTGTAGAAGCTGTAGCATTATATAATAATCATTATAATGGAGAGATGAGATTTATCAAACAACAGAAGCAACTCAGCAGATGCGGATAACAAAAAGCTACAGTTAGCAAAGTAGCCATAATTCTTGAGCTAAATTAATAACTATGTCTCTGGTTCTCATTTTGTGGTAAAAAAAAACAGCTTTCTTCTAATTTCTATTTGAAAACTGCGTGTTAGCTTGGTTTTATTTATTAACCTATAGGTCAGAGGCTAGGTTAGCGGGCAGGCTTGGGTGACACCACAGGGATTCTTGATGATAGGTATTGTAGTGAGAGAATATTGATGAATGGAAAATCCTTAAAAACCTGACAAAATGGATGGATTGAATATTACGGATTACAAAAATGACACATAGCATTTTCAGCTTAAGTTTTAGGCCGGAATGCTTCTCTGCTAACTCTGTTTGGCTCAGATTCTTTTTCCTTGGCATCATTCATTCTTCTGCTCACCCACCCCACACTGTTTCTTTTTATACTTTTTAATCATGAGAAAGATGAAGCAAAAGCCCAGGCAGAGAGATGAACAAAAGCGTTGTTGCAGCTCAGAAGTAAACAGCGGATTCCCAGCAATAAGGCTGCCTCTTACAATCGAGACTCATCATGTGAAAAGAGCAGGGTTATCATCCAGTGTAGACTGAGTCAGGATGACTAGTGTAGGACTGCATATTATTGCACAAAGTACTGCTTCTGTGATCTTATTGCTGGATTTTGAGATTGTGACACACTTCGCAATATATTATGAATGCATCAGTAATCAAGCAATGCTTAAAGATGCTGATGTTCTTCATGACAGAAAAAATATATACACTACAATTATCAATTCATAGCCATTTCTTCACAACTTAGACTTGATAAGCACTTTCCAGTCTTCTTTCTCAGTGTTTATATCTGGAATATCTGGAAATATCTTCAGCTCTGTCCATCATTCCATACACATAAAAAAAAATCCTTACATTTGTTACAGCTTCCTACTAAAGAGGGAGGCTGCATGCATTTATCTGCAACTTCTCTTGTGAAACAATGATACATTTTTAACGGTTGTGTACGGCTACCATAATTGATGTGCTGTATTTTGTGATTGCGACATGATTGTGATTATAAATGCATCAGTTATCAAGCAATGCTTAAAGACTGGCATTTTGGATCTACTTTAGTAGATCTTCAGTAGAAAAAAATCGACTTTTCTTTGATTATGTGTATGCTTTTTTATGTTTTTTCAATGTACAGAAATGCACATTTGAAATATGGTACACATTTGCATACACTGCATCTGTAGTAGAGAAAAGCAAGTCCATCACAATTGTGATATTTTGAAATGATTTTTTTTTTATTTTAAGTGTTTGTTCTAGTAATGTACAAGCCTAAACAAGCTATTCTGGCTGGCTTGCTTCCTGGCTATTGTAAATTTGTGGCTGAAGATGAAACCATGTTGAAGTGTGGGTTCGCTTTCTAATTTCTGCTAAACTTCAACATCTGGTGTACGCAAAATAATTAGTATTATCTGATGTGGCATGTGTTTAAAATATTCCATTAGTGAGTTTGTCCATGATAATGTAGCATGTTAGTTCATGCACTATTTTGAAAGCCAAATTCAAAATGAAGACATATTGCATAGCCCTGCGATCATTGAAATCTCAGTGGTTTCTCAGCAGTTCTTGGCTTGAACAAATGGAATTTGACACAGAACTTTTTTCACTGGTACAGAATTTTTGAGCACCTTCCTCCTTCGATCACACACACACCTGGTTAAGTGACCATCAACTGATCGATTCTTTAGAGTTAGTCTACTGCATTGTTTAACAGCAGCCGAACCAGTCTAGGACACAGTGGCAAGGGATCACAGCGATGGCAGTTCCAGGATGGGGTGGTGACCCGGAGGTCCGGTGATCGTCAGCAGGGCTAGATGGATGGGCAGCAACTCCCCTCAGAGAAGAAAACCCAAAGAAAGCAATGGAAGAGGTCTATTATCTATCATTGAAGGACAGATCTGAGTAGAAAGTCTCATCACATTATCCTAAATCTTATTTAATCTACGGTTTTAATTTGGGACTCTGTATTGTACTTTGATGGTTCTCTGCTCACACTTACAGTGGTCGTTCATGCATGATCACAACCTATGACCCAGACCAGGTTTTCTTGTCTGTCTAATAGAATTGAGGAGTCGGAGGCATTAATTGCTCCACTGAGGCCGAGCACAACAAGCAGTGATATGAAGCCTTCGTCAGTCGATAGTAAAAGCTTATTATCTTTTCTAGGGCTGCTTTGGTAAAGACACCAAATGCAAGAAATGTCATTAACGCAGTGGATACAGCTGGATAATCACCCCACCCCCCCTTTGGCAGTAATTTTTTTCATCTGCTTCATTGTCTTAATGAACACACTTCTATTTTGTGCAATTTTTTTGTTCAAGCTGAATTGTGATCCATTATACAAACCAACTAAATTCCAAACTTAACCAAGAAAAGAGTGGACCAGTTCATACCTGCCATTTGATCAGCAAATGCTGTAGATATTCATTTCATCAGTGACTTTTAACTAATTTAGTTCCTAGTGAGTTCTTGATGCTATACTTGATGCTATACATGCATTCATTTAGCTTATTTTATTATTAAAAATAATTTGAAACCTGAAGGATATTAGAATCATTTTGTACACACATCAGCAACCCAGAAAATGTTTTTAAAAGTATTTTCCAAAGATTCCAAACTCAAATACTAGTTGTTTCTAACAGAAAATGCGCTCTGGGTCTCAGTCTCCATAGAACAAAGGAAGAACTCAACTTATACTGTGTGTTGATTCATACATGCTTGAAATTGTCAAAGTGTGAATATAGACCGTCTTCTCTAGAGCGCTACACCACGGCTCTTGAGCTCCTGGAGCTCCGCAACTTTAGTCTGTGCCCTACTTCAGCAAAGCCCAGAGGAGAGAAACAGACATTGTAAAAGTGAAATAAATAAGAAATAAATACGTGAATAATATCAGCTTATTAGTCAGATATGCAAGGGTCGTTTTTTCTAAAGACCCTTTTTTTTTAATATTGCTACAATAAAGAATGGCTCCCAGTTCAACTAGACAGAAATATGTCACTCCCAGAACATCACACTCTGAGTTGCTGGCACTGAGTTAGAGTTGTTGGTTTTCTTTTTCTTTTTTTTTCAGATGTCACTCCAAAATCTTTACAGACTCAAAACCGAACCTGGATGGCCCTCAAGAAAGTTTCTGAGCAAATATAGGATGCAGAATGTCCACCGCTACATCACTGAAAGAACTGAGAGCATTTCGTATGTGGGACAAGTAGCGGGTAGGAAAACTCCTTTAGAACAGCAACAAAGAAAACAGTGAACATGGCAGTAAAGACCATCCCAGAATACCTTCTGCCCCTAACAGACCCCACATTAGCCTAAACGATGACGGATACAGTTAGACAGAACAAGGATATTTCCATGCAGATTCCTGTATTGCTGCAGAGCAAATAAATTCCAGATTCTTCCCTGCAAGCAGTATTCATTATTAACAGTCTACCAATACAGATACACCAAGCTGTCACTGAAGCTACCTAGCTGTCTAAGATGCTTTCTATGCAGAACACAGTACTGCAGGTAGTACAGTATGTGCCTTCAATATGTAAAAAGGTAAATGCATGGATAGAAATCTTATGCATCCTTAACACTGCAGAAATGAAAATAAACAGATTTGAAGGAATGGTTTGTTGTAAATGTACACAATGCTTCTTGTCTCAGATGTAGTCAATGTTCCAAAACATGCTTATTTGGTTTAAAACAGGGGCTACAAGACAAATATTGCTAGCCAGTCTTTTCTGCCAAATTTCTCTCAACCTGCTCAAATAACATTCAGATCTTCATCCAGATGGATGTGGTTTAGGTTACAGTTACATTACATTTTAGTGTAGCTGAACACTGTGTACTGCTATTTTAGACAACAGTGTCTGATTTCAGAAATCTGCTGGTCTAGAAGTTTTTGTGTCAGTAAGCATCATAAAAATGAAAGCATCCGACCCAAGATCGCTTTTACTTATGACTCCTTTCTAAATATCTCTGGAAGCTGTGTATGCCTGTAGTGCTCACCTTTCCTTCCTTTGTATAGGCCACAGTAAGTTATACTATATTGTAAACCTCATATTCAAGTCTGTCCCACCTTAACCCTCCTATTCTCCTCAAATTTACTAACACTTTTCACCCTCAGGGGTCAATTTGACTCCAGAGATATTTGCCTCCAGAAAATGATTTACTGAAAATTGTTGCCTGAGTTTTTATGTCAGACACTTTGTTTAT
>JBBPDH010000080.1:5130658-5143148 GCA_037974565.1 Clupeocharax schoutedeni
CATCTTATTTAATGAGGAAAAGTATAAAACACTGCTGTAATCAACACTCTCCTCTCACACTGAGACCAGTTGGATGGTAAAACACTACTAATTATTATCTTATCATTATTAGTATTAGTATTATTATAAGTAATACAAATATAAATATCACAAGGTAATATAGACATCTCTGATGGAAAGTTATTTTCATATAAAGACAAATTCAAACAATAAATCATGGATCCTTACCAATCTGGCAACCCTGAACAGGCTCTGGGTCTGTTTGAATTGAGTGAAAAGACACAGCGTCTTTTTTTTTTATTTTTTATTATTGGATTAGTGACTGCAAACAACCCTCAAAACCACTCTATACCAGAGCACACTTACACTTGATTCAGATTATATAATTTTCCTGATTTACTAGCTAGTGGTGTGTTCTCTAATTTGTTTTCTGCAGTAAATGCAGCTGAGAGCGTGCTTCTCTGCACACATTTGTTGCTGGTGGTGTGTTCGTGCTTGGCTAGGTCTTCCACAAAAGAGTGTTTCACTGACGGAGTGCACATGTTGGTTATTTGAGTGGTGTTTCTGTTTTCAAATATTTGAATTAGATATTTTATATATAAATAAAGTGTCCCATTATAGCACATGCTGTGAACAATTTGAAATTCCCTCTCTGCATTTTACCCATTCATCAAATAAAGCTGTGGGCTGCCGGCAATGCGGCTCTGTGTTGGGACCTTGAGGCACCTTAATCAAGGGTTCCTCAGTGGTTCAAATGATAGTCCTGGGATTCGAACCCACAGCCTTTTGATCGCAGAACAACTCACTAACCACCAGCTTCCACAAAAGGCTCGAACCCATGACCATGAGATGTAAAGTCTAATATTGTACTGACTGAGCCAGCCAGGCACATGCAGTTCGTTACTGAACATCCGTAACATGACTTGTCTGACACACACACACACACACACACACACACACACACACACACAGAACTCCGCCACATCAGTGGCCTGTCCGCCATATTTATTGAGATTTATTTGGTGCCACAGGGATGATGGCAGCATTTTTGATGGGTTGATGGAGGAGGATGAAAGGGATAAGGCCAAACGGTAAGAAGCAGTTATTCTCAAAATGCATAATTCTATCATTTCTAACATTCAACAGCACTTTTACTGTTTAAGGTGATGGATGTCTGGATTTGAGTTGTGTGGATTTTGCTGCTGTTTCAGAGTTTCCAGGAATAAATCGGAGAAGAGGAGGCGGGACCAGTTCAATGTCCTCATCAAAGAACTGGGCACCATGTTGCCTGGCAACACCCGCAAGATGGACAAGTCAACCATCTTACAGAAGAGTATTGACTACCTGCGCAAGCACAAAGGTGACTAGAAATCAACACAGGCTGCTGGTGTAGCACTGCTGCATTCCACTTATGCACAAAAGCCATGATTAATGACAGTTGATCGGACCATGACGTGGTCAGTTTAGTGACCAGGATGACTATAGGGGATGTGGTTTGCATGTGAGAGGAAGACGATGATGACCATTATGTGTCTTTGTGCAGAAATTGCAGCACAATCCGAGTCAAGAGAGATCAGACAGGACTGGAAACCCCCGTTTCTTAGCAACGAGGAGTTCACACAGCTCATGCTGGAGGTCAGGTTTTCAGCTATGTGTGTGTGTGTGTGTGTGTGTGTGTGTGTCCAGTGGGCTTTGCTTAAAGATTTTCCCATTAACACCAACTCTTTGATTTTTAGGCATTGGATGGGTTCTTCCTTGCTATACTGACTGATGGGAACGTCATCTACGTCTCTGAAAGTGTCACCTCTTTACTCGGGCACCTTCCTGTGAGTGTGTATTCTGGTGTATGTGTGTGACTCGAGTGTGTGCTTGTGTTTGGATGGATGTACTGAATGCCTCCAGGTTTGCAGGGCTGTTGTAATGTGACTTATGTGTATATTAAAAAGTTTATAATGTCAGTGGTGTAAGGGTATACACAATATGGACAAATGTATTGGGACACACCTGTTTTTCAGGATTTTTCAGGATACAGAATTATTGGGCACAAATTCCCACAGAAACTCCAAAGTCTTGTGGAAAGCCTTCCAAGAAGAGTGGAAGCTGTTATAGCTGCAAGGGCATGCCCAACTCCATATTAAAGTCTATAGATTTGAATGCAGTGTCATTAAAGCCCCTATTGGTACAATGGTCAGGCGTCCCAATACTGTTGTCCCTATAGTGTATATAATTAATGACACAAATATGCCATAGCATTTATTTCACTGGGTGTTGCAGTTGGTAGTAAGGGGACTATGCATATGCTCTTTGGAATTGGAGTGGAATTGTTGCTGATGCTCAAATGTTTAATTTGCCTGTTCAGTACTAATGTCAGCAACTGAGCTCCAAAAATATCTTGGTTGATGGACTACCTCTTTTTCAGAGCAATGAGAAGTTTGCATTATCTTTTGGTGACAACAGATACACTGGTTGCAAATGTGCAGACCTTTCATCTCATGATGACTTTAATTGCTTGATTATTATAATCGATTATTATTTTGATTGTTGTTGCAATAATAATAGCACTTTATAATAATGATAATGCATTAGTAATAGTAGTAAATTAGTCTTAGATTAGTGATGTTACTAATGTGTGAAGATATGTGTCCAAGAAATTGCTAATAATGTTTCCTGTCTACCTTTGTGTTTTAGTCAGATCTGGTGGATCAGAACCTGTTGAACTTCCTTCCTGTCGGAGAGCATGCAGACGTTTACAAAGCTCTGTCTTCACATCCCGAAGGTGAAATCTGTAACAAGATTTCTTCTATCTGTCTGTTTCCTCTGGTGTCATTTCATTCATTGTTTAAAAAAAACTATGATTTTCCACTTTATGGCGTTTTCCTTTAACGTGCAGTCATGTGAAACCATCAAAGCCCACATGCCCTATGATACTGACACCATTCTCTAATACCTTCCAGCCAAGAACCAGTTGGAATTTTGCTGTCACATGCTCAGAGGTTCTTTGGACCCCAAAGAGCCACCGGTTTATGAACACGTCAAATTCATCGGCAACTTCAAGGCACTCAGCAATAGTGAGTGCTGCTGGCATTTTCAGTATTGAAATGAAGGTATGAGGCCAATCAGTAGTGACATTATGAACCATATTCTCTCTCTCTCTCTCTCTCAGTGCCTGGTACAACACGAAACGGCCTGGAAGGAGTCCTCCAGAGGTCATTACGCCCTGCCTTTGATGACCAAGTGTGTTTTGTGGCCACTGTGCGTCTGGCCAAGCCACAGTTCATCAAAGCAAGTCGTTCTTTTTGATATCACACACACACTTTTAATGGATGGACGGATGGATGGATGGATGGATGGGGGGTATCAGTATACAAACATTGAGGGTGAAGTAGAGCCACTGGAAAACCACATTTTAATCCCCTCTCCCAGGTGTAAAATGAATGCTTGTCAACCGGTAAAAGGTAAACATACTCAATGCTAATGTAAACAAAAATTCTGATGTGAGCTGCAGCAATAGCTAATTTATCACCTGCTTGCATGCATGGTATATTTGCAGTTGCAAACTATGTGCATACAAAGTAAAAAGATCTGAAAGTTACTTAAATATTAAGTAACTTAATACCAACAGCATTTAATATTAAGTTATTACATATCATAACAGAGTAAATAAAAAGTTTTCAGTGCCTGCAAAAAAAAGAAAATTAAAGCCATTGCTTTAGTAGTGTGTCCTTGTTCAGCACCCTAGTTTTATACATTTATCAATGTATATTGATAGGCCAGATCAGAATATACAACATACATCAGGACTTCTGTGTCCTGCTATGGTTTTGAAGCTGTCTGCTGAAACGATCTCTTTATTTACAAGGATTATATTATCTGTTGTATTGATTTAAGTCAACTGAATGAGGTCATCGGCCATGAGATCACCGAATTGGCTCATGGGTTCACTAATATGAGTGTATGAGAGGGCTTGCTATTGAGCATTGATTGCTGTTTGTCACTAGAACATTCTTACGTTTGTTTAGATTGTATTGATCACAGATTGACCGTTTGTATGAGATGTCAACAGTTTTTGTAATCTTATGTTGATTGCTGGTTGTTTCTAGGAGATGTGTACAGTGGAGGAGCCCAATGAAGAGTTCACCTCTCGACACAGCCTTGAGTGGAAATTTCTCCTGTTAGATCACAGGTAGTGGTCACTTCCTTTGTCCTGTAACATGGTCTATCCCAGCTACTCCTTATAATGCTGGTAAATTGGAAAGATATTTGCTGGAAATGAGGATTGAATTGGTTTCTTTAACCATTCCCCGCAGTATGAAACTACAAACAGCTTCATATTTTGGTGAAATTGAGTGATTTACATTTGCAGAGCCCCTCCTATCATTGGTTATCTGCCCTTTGAAGTGCTCGGGACATCTGGGTACGACTACTATCATGTAGACGATCTGGAGTCGCTGGCCAAATGCCATGAGCAATGTGAGTAAAAAAGTACCCCCCCACACACACACACACACTCATTCTTGTATGTGTGCACAAAAAATAAGACTTTAATCACTTGATGTGATTATTTAAGAAATAAGTACAAAAACTATCCAAAAATCTTGGTCATAAATATACTTCTGCATAAACATATAATTACAGTTATGTTCTCATTTTCTGCGGTGTACACAAAGGTTAATATAATTCTCCCTGTCTGTCTCTTTACAGTGATGCAGTTTGGGAAGGGGAAGTCTTGTTACTATCGGTTCCTCACTAAAGGCCAGCAGTGGATCTGGCTCCAGACTCACTACTACATCACCTACCATCAGTGGAACTCACGGCCTGAGTTCATCGTCTGCACGCATACTGTCGTCAGGTACGTTTTACGCAAAATTTTACAGTCGCTGGCTAGTGTGAACAATGCGACACTGTGAAGCTGTGGGCAGCTAGAGACTCAGCGGCAGGGAAACAGTGTGAGGGGACAATGCTTTGCTCGGGGGTACCTCAGTGGTGCCCCTGGCAGTCCTGAGATTTGAACTCATTACCTTCTGACCACAGGGGCAACTCCAGACCATTTTGTGGTTAATAATTACAGACTGTAGTTTGTTAGCCCCCCACTAGTCAACAACAGTGAGCAGGTTTTATTGTAAGGGGGGTTGTCTCACACTGACATAGTAGTTCTGTGCAGCACACAACCACACACTAACGTTGCTCAAGCATGTCGGTGCCAGTGCTGTGTAGAAAATACTCCACCATTCAAATAGTGCCTGCTCATTGGTGGTCTTGTGAGTTTTCCTGACCATTGATGAGTGGGTGAAGGGGACTAATGGGCTAGTGGTTACGGAGTTGCCCCTGATCAGAAGGTTGTGGGTTTGAATCCAAGGACTGCTAGTGGCACCACAGAGGTACCCTTGAGCAAGGGACCGTCCCCACGCACTCCTCTTGTTGGCGATTATGACCGGATTACGTGGTTGGATGCTAATACCAAGTGTAAACTATTTGCAACACAGATGTTCAGTTCTGCACACACACTGATTATATAATCTATGTAAAATACATTTCTACAGAATAGAACATTCGAAGCAGCTGCATATGACCCTGAGGCTACCATTAGCTGGCATCTAGAGGCATAAAACTGGAGCAGTGCAGCTGCATTCTCTGTAATGAGGGAGGTCCATCCAATGCATGTAGGATGTGAAGTGGTGTCTGTGAGCCAAAACTGGTCATCTAGCATCAGTACCAGACCTTGCAAATCCTCAAAGCAATGTTCTAAAACAATTTTTTCTCTTTACCAACTATCTTTCCTGGCAGTTACGCTGAAGTGCGGGCGGAGCAGAGGAGAGAGATGGGAATCGAGGAGTCTTCTCCTGAGCTTGCAGCAGACAAGGTAAGGAACCTCTGCAAACAAAGTCAGGTTCTGTTATGTCCCACAGACCCACAGTAAAGACATTAAATAGAGGTCGGCACTGTTTATCCTGCTAAATTGCATAACAGTGAAGAACACTGACTCCATGTTTAATTAGAGCTTAATTAGAAAAGCCAGAGCTTAATCAGAAAAACGTCATGGATGCACTTGCAGATTAGACCTTTTTTAAAGTAAAGTGGCCTCAATGAGGGACACATGGGGAGCAGTGTGTGGGGACGGTTCCTTCCTCCAGGGTACCTCAGTGATGACGCTAGCAGTTGGGATTCAAACCCACAACTTTCTAAATGCCAGCACCCTAACCAATAGGCCATCCATCTTTCCCAGAACTAGTAGAACTAGCAACACCACTCATGAGCAGCAACTACAGACCAGCACAGCATTCACACACATAAATGCATAAAGCTCGTCTGTCCATGTGGAACTTTAGCATGTCACTAATCTGGGTAGCCAGAGTCCTGGATGCTGCCACCGTGCCTTTCCTCAGTTAAAACAAAAACACAGCAGTCTTGTGTTGCATATGGACTATATTGAAAATATCTTTATCTATGTTATATTTGTGATGTCATATCTTTATCACCCATCCTTAAGTATCTTTCTCTCCCTTTGTTTTGTCCATGTTTAGAAATCTCAGGATTCGGGTTCTGAGTCACAGTTGAATACCTCCAGCCTAAAGGAAGCTCTAGAGCGCTTTGATCACAGCCGCACACCATCCACCTCCTCACGCAGCTCTCGCAAGTCCTCACACACAGCTGTGTCTGACAGCACATGCACCTGTAAGTTTCCCTTGGCTAATAAACGTATCCATTATTGCCACGTAGCAGTTGCTTGCAATGCTGGGTGGCTTGGAAGTATTTCCTAGGATTTGGCACCAATTTTGAGAAGGATTTTAAGGAACGTCATTTTTCTTTGTAGAAAATCTGTAAAGGTTGTTCCTACACATCTGTGCTGTCAGAAGGCTGAATTCTATATGAAATTATTCTTTATGGGCCTTCTTTACTGTACAGATCCATAAGTCAAGATGTTTATTAAACGAAACAACAAAAGTCGACCTTTTTTTTTGTTCATGTGTTTGTTTTCTCTGCACTGTGAACACATTAACAATTTAATGAAGCCTTGACCACTGGAGAAAATGGCTCCCAGTATAAACTGATATTACTGATCTCAACTGCTGGTGCCAACTACGCTCTAATGATGACTCAGTAGTTTGCTGAGACGTTGACCATTGTAACCACACTCTGACTCATTTTTATGTCTCTTCTTTATCCCAGCCACTCCCTCTAAGCTCCAGATGGATGTAAGCACTCCCCCTCGGCCAGCCACAGTTGACATGACATCACAACGGCGCTCCTCAATCAGCAGCCAAGTGAGAATCAAATTCAGTTTGCTGATCTTTTTTTTTTTTTTTTTTTACTGTAAAGTTTACTGTAAAGTTTACTGTAAAGTGCTTCTTGTCTTAGGGTATATTCTACATGCACAATATGGACAAATATATTGGCACACACCTCCGAAATTACTGAAATCAGGGGATCCCTTACTTGCAGTGAGGGTCTTTATCTTTGTTTCAGCATAACAGGACATTTTTGGTAACACCATGCTACCAACTTTATGGAACTTAATGTTCTTGTCCAACATCAGTGCCTTATAAATGCTCTACAGATTGAATGGGCACAGATTTCCACAAAAACACTCCATAATCTTGTGGAAAGCCTTCCAAGAAGATGGAAGCTATTCCAGTTTCAAAGGGAGGTGGGGTTAGTCTATCTATTTGAATTCAGTGTCAATACCTTTGTCCATATTGTGTGTTTTGTATGTGTTTCTTTATCAATTGCAATAAGCAAAAGAGTTAAATCAGTACATTTTTAAGAAACCGTGTAAAAGTGTAATACTGGGGTCTAATGGCACAGAGACCTTGCATGGCTCAAACTCCTGACTTAAAACTTTGTAAGTCTTACTTGGTTGCACATTTAAAATGAATGTATGCAATGGAAGTGTACTGAATAACCCACAAACGTACATGTTCTCCTCACTGTAGATGAACTATCCCAGATAGTGTCATTTTTCCATTTGTTTTGTGTTAAACGTTATTTGTGTCATTTGTCTGATATTAAGCTTTTGGTTGATCTACTAACAGACCGTGAGTTCTCAGAATACAACACAGAATCCATCTCCTGCTCAAGGCAACCAGCAGCAGCAACAGATTCAGCCTAATGCTCAGGTAACTATCTTCATTTCACTTTATTCATCTCTCTGATGTTCCTGTACTCCTACCACATTACTTTCAGTTTATTAAGAACAGGAGGTCGATATTTTCTCTCAGTTGTATTTAGTTCAAATTGCTGTTTAGGTGCCATGGATGGTGCTTGGTTAAGTCTGTGTGCTTATGTGTGTCATAGTATACTGCACAGTTGAACGCAATGCAGCATCTGAAGGAGCAGCTGGAGCAGAGGACACGGATGATAGAGACCAACATTAAAAAGCAGCAGGAAGAGCTACGACAAATCCATGAGCAACTGCAGAGGGTTCAGGGCCAAGGACTTCAGGTATTGCATTACTTTTCTTTTTATCATTTGATTAACTTTTATACTATTTTGTACTAAAGGCTTTTTGAAGTATTGCTCACTATGTCATTGACGCCTTTATTGTAGCTATGGAATATGACATACACTCATTATATCATTTAACCATTTAATACTTTAATGGTTATTCATACCAGTCCATTATGAGCTGTGTAGGAGCGAATCAGGAGAGGAACTAGTGGTTATGATACTTTGCTCTGGACTAAGAGGTCATGGGTTTGAATCCTACCTTCAGCACCACCACTGGCTTCTTGAGCAAGACCCTTAACCCCAAGTTGCCCCGGGGAGACTGCCCCCTGTAGTTAGGGAATGGAATATTGTTTGGATAAAAGCTTGAATGATTGATGACAGTTCATTGATGCTGTTCTTTGTAATGCATAGCGATCAGTACTGGGATTTTTGGCTTCTTCCAGATGTTCTTGCAGCAGTCAGGGGGCGCAGTCAGTGTGCAGCTCCCCCAGGTGGGTGGAGCTTCAGTGCTAGGTGCAGTATCGCAAGCCAGTGTTGTAGCCATTCAAGGCCAGAATGTCACAAGCACCGCCCACAGTGGAACTCAGCACAACCTGCCACAGCAGCAGGTTCCATCATCTCAGCACCAGAATACTCAAGGCTCTACTCTGGCACAGGTAAGACATGCATACTGATGTCCATTTAAAGGCACTTTTCACACAGAGTTTGAAAATTAAGCATTGCATTGTATGGATGTGTTAAAATCAAACCTGACCTATCAGGGCAGCTGCTGGCCAAGTGATTACAGAGTTGCCCCTGCAATCAGAAGGTTGTGGGTTCAAATCCCAGAACTACAAGTGGCATCACTGAGGTACCTTTGAGCAATGAACTGTCCCTACACACTGCTCCCTGGCACTACATTGCTGGCTGCCAGAGAAAGAATTTCACACTTTAACTTTCAGATATTATAGGGTTAAAATATCGTTGCCAGTGATCATGTATTATGTTCAGACAAGTTTCAAGTGAATTATCCAATTCAAGTGAAATTAACTTCATAAAAGGACAGTTGCTTGGATTGCCATGCATGAATCAAATGAAATTGTTTTGTGGTTCCTCATAAGAGAGTTGTCAGTTCATGTTCTAAGGATAAAGAGACAGCAACCGAGAGAGACTCAGTACTTCAGATTTGGTCCAGTTTTTGTTTGAAAGTCAATAAAGGCCCATATAACATCCCGTATCCCTGAAGCACTTCAAGTGATTCAGTGCTTTTCTGTTTTCTGTCTTTGACATTTGCACAATTGCCTCTCAGAGAATCCATTAAAGATGACATCATTATGTTGCCCTTGATATCACATCATTATGTTAATGGAATTGGGGTGAATCAGCATTTTGAAGGCTGTGTGTATTCATGCCATTTATTTTTCTCTGTGCCAGAGGGGTCCGACGTATAACACGATGATGATCAGTCAGCCTGGCAATGCCAATGTGGTGCAGATGCCAAACACCGTAGCACAGAATGTAAACCAAGGATCTACCATTAACAGGTATGTGCATAAACAAACATACACTCCATTTTATAGAAGCCTCTTTCCTCTTACTAATATACAGGATTTTTTCACCCCCTCAGGTTCCCTGCAGGGCAGCAGTTGGTGACAAAGCTAGTGACTGCCCCAATGGCCTGCAGTACAGTAATGGTTCCCACAACAATGTTTATGGGCCAGGTTGTGACGGCCTACAGCCCGTTTGCCCAGCAGCAGGCCCAGACTCAGACCATAGCCCTGCAGCCACAGGCAGCCACACAGTCTGACTCGCAAACGCAGGCGTCCAGTGCAGTTCAGTCAGTGCAGCAGCAGGGGGCAGTGCAACCACAGCAACAGCAGCAGTTTCTACAGGTACCATTATTGTTCATGCATGCCAACCTATCCAATATGCAGTGTTGTTAATATTGCTTCCACTAGTATACTTAACTTTGCTGCATATGTATGTTTTCCATTATTGGACAGTAGTGTTGCTAACATTTTGGTTATGTTTTGTTGATTTTCTAAACAGACATCCTCCTATAAGAACATTTTAATTTGTGTTTATTTGTTGAATTTAAAAAAATGGGGAAAATAAAACAAACCTGCAAATGTATTGCATATACAGTGTATGGACAAAAATATTGGGACATGCCTGTTCTTCAGGATTTGGGCTAGACCCCTTACTTCCAGTGAAGGGCAGTCTTAATGCTTCATCATACTAAGACATTTTGGACAACACAATGTCTCCAACGTTTTATACACAGTTTGGGGAAGAACCTTTGCTATTCCAGCATGACTGTGTTCCAGTGCACAAAGCGAGCTCCATAAAAACATGGCTGGAGGAGTTCAGTGTGGAGGAACTTGACTGGTCCACACAGAAACCCTGACCTCAACCCCATCCGAACCCTTTGGGATGAACCGGAACAGAGATTATGATCCAGGCATTCTCGTCCAACATCAGTGCCTGACTTCCTGAACGCCCTACAAAATGTTCTAGCTACGAAATGGGTGTCCCAATATGTTTGTCCATACAGTGTGTTTTGGCTTATCCCAGTATATAACCAAATAAATAAATAGAAATTGTGCACCTAAACCTGCAGAAGACCATTCCGATATGCATGTTCTCTGTGTTTTTTACAGGGGACCCGCATTCTCCATGGCAATCAGTCCACACAACTGATTCTCCAGGCTTTTCCTATTCAACAACAGGGTGCATTCACCACAACGCAGCAGCAGCAACAACAACAACAGCGTCAACAACCGCAGCAACAACAGAGGCCTCAACAGCAGTACTTAAAGCCTCAGACTCAAAAGCAGCCGAAACATTCTGCGTCCCACCGGACCGACAACTCCAGTGGTCAGTCGCAGTGACGCAGATGAACACGGTGTCCCGCGAGGCTGTTTTTCTAAACAGTATTAATTCACAGGTCATCGTCTAGCTCTTCCCTCCACCAAAGAAACCCTTTGGTAACAGAAACCTCTCCGAGACGGAACTCGTCACTCCAACGGCAGCATGGAACGCGACACCAGCTGGTGGTCGGCATAGCAACCATTCAAGATTCCAGACATTTCCCCGCAATAACAGGTGGATAACGGCACCCACAAAACCACATGTTCTTTCAAGCCTTTTTTTTAAATGTTTTTTTTTTTATTCCGTAATTTATTTAAGCTTTGTCCTCAAGCGACAAAAAGAAAGCTCTCAGAATCTCCTCTTGAGAACTGCAAACCTTTACTGTCTGTACAGATCCGTGTACCATACCATGTAAATACATACGACTGCAAAGGAACAAAAATAAGAAAGTGATAATTTTCTACTCCGCATGAAAAGTATAAGCTTTTGACATTTATTTTTTTGTTGTTAAGTTCTATTTTAGGAAAGGTTTAGAGTAAATAATGTAGCAATTTTTTTGTATCCTTGCCATTGCAAGTATGTTTTGTTTTAATCTTTTATTTTGGAAATCTTCTTTGGAAAGGCTTTTATACAGAAGACAGAAGCGCATAGTCTTTCTCATATTCTCTAACCAGTGTAGTTTTAAATCTTTTAAAGTGCCAAACGTCACGTTGTCAACCAACAATGTGGTCACTGTCAGAATCATACCCTATGTTTTCTTAATATTTTTTTTTTATTATTATTATACATACAGTGGAGGAAATAATTATTTGACCCCTTGCTGATTTTGTAAGTTTGTCCAATGACAAAGAAATGAAAAGTACAGAATCATTTTAATGGTAGGTTTATTTTAACAGTGACAGAGAGCACATCAAAAGGAAACTTGAAAAAATTACTTTAAATAAAAGATAGAAACTGATTTGCATTTCATTGAGGGAAATAAGTATTTGAACAAAAACCCTTGTTTGCAAGCACAGAGGTCAAACGTTTCTTGTAATTGATGACCAAGTTTGCACACATTTTAGGAGGAGTTTTGCTCCACTCCTCTGCAGATCATCTCTTAATCACTAAGGTTTCGGGGCTGTCTCTGTGCAACTTTGAGCTTCAGCTCCCTCCATAGGTTTTCTATTGGATTAAGGTCCAGAGACTGACTAGG
>JBBPDH010000080.1:5162771-5175462 GCA_037974565.1 Clupeocharax schoutedeni
GTGTAACATGACTGCTAGTAGTGCTGGGTGTCCGGGGAGGTGGGGTTCTTCTCTATTTCTGTGTTTTGTTTCTGTTTGTTTTTTTTCTTTCTTCTTCGTATTCTTTTTCTCTCTCCTTCTTCTGTGCCTTAATATTTGTGTGTCCTATGCATAGTCCAAAAATGGAGCATATATACCGCACCTTATGTACCTATACTGTGTCTTTACAATGCTCAATAAAAAATACTTGAAACATTATTGCCATTTTGTTTAAGAGTGAACAAGAGCTTTGATTTCTTTGACTTTTTCAGGCTCTGTAAACGCTGATTTCTCTTATTCTCAATCTTCTCTTATTCTCATGTATCGTGATGAAAATGTTTATTTTAAGAACAATACTTTTATTTGGAAATTAGGAGAAATATGATTTTCCTTAAGAGTTGATCTGGACTTTTGAAATATGGTTAATACATTCTTAAAAGACTATTCTACAGCTCTGTTCGTCATGCTGAACTTCTTTGGTTTATTTTATTTCTTTAATTGCAGTTTCCTAGTCTTGTCATACAAAATATTGACACACATGTCCCTCCGGAATGAATGGCAATGCCTGTATATTATTAGAACTGTGATAAAAGAGTAGACAAACACGTGGTTCACACACAAACTCTACACCCAGATGGGTTTTATTAATGAACCCAACACACACTTGTTCTGAGACATAAACAAAGACTTCTATTTCTAGTCACTAATAGATCTCATACACATTAATGCACAAACAAATTGTCCAATATTTACTGCTATTTATCTGCTTGATGGGTCTGAGCTGTCATTTGCATATCATACTGGTTTTACAATAGCCAAGCCATTAACAACTCTGACTCATTAAAGCACACTCTCTCTCACACACACACACACACACATACACACACACAGTGGGAGAGAGTGAGAGAGACAGACAGAGAGAGAGAGAGAGAGAGAAAGAAACAGACAGACACAACGTCTGTATGTCTAATAACATTACCATAAGTTACCCATAACACACCCATGGTGCAGTATCTGTCCAATTTAGCATCACACTGGCCGGTCGTAGTGCACACCCAACAAGAGCACACACCCTGTTACCCTGTCTGCTGACTGGATGCTCCATTTAATCAAACAATGGTGTATTCAGTAACAGCTTACTGAACGTGCAAAGTCAAATGTCCATATGTAAGTTCTTAAGTGTGATTCTCAAAAGAACGTGCATTATTTTCTTTTATTTGTGAACGTATCCATGCTATTTATATCACATATTACATTTAGCATCTTCACAAATATCATGTATATAAGATACATTTTGAATTTGAAGAAACGATTATTTCTTTTAAGCAGTGGTTCAGTCTAATCCACCCAGCAACAAAGAATAAAACTTAACCAAATATTCAAACAATTTAATAGAAGGAAACAAAAACCTGTCAAATAGGAAAAAGTCACAGTTTTAGAGACTTTCATAACAACTTTTAGGAACATATAAACTTTTTTCAAGAATTCAGCTTGGTTTTTAAAAAGAAGTTTAAAGAAGTTAAAACGCAGATGTTGATTTGTGTTATGGTATGAAGAACAGCTGTGGACTACTTATGCACTGGTGTACATCTCTCTGGATATGAGCGTCTGGCAAATGCCGAAAAGTTAATTTAAATGTATTGGGATCCCGAAAAAATATTTATACGACTAAAACCTAATGTTTTGTCTTTTTAAATGTATACAATGATTCTGGGTTGAATAATTATAATTAACCTAAATTATTTCTTTTAAGCAGTGGTTCAGTCTAATCCACCCAGCAACAAAGAATAAAACTTAACCAAATATTCAAACAATTTAATAGAGGGAAACAAAAACCTGTCAAAAAAGAAAAAGTCACAGTTTTAGAGACTTTCATAACAACTTTTAGGAACATATAATTTTTTTCAAGAATACAGCTTGGTTTTTAAAAAGAAGTTTAAATAAAAAATGAATATTTTTTAAACCATGAAGATTTTATCTCCTAAGAATCTTTCATTTTTACACATCTGTCACAATCATTATGGAATCATGTATAACTCAATACATATTTACAATACAGTACAATACAATACAATATTTACACACATCTAAACCACTTTTTGCCACCTCAATAATATACATTGTATTAATTAGCCTCTCTCATTTAACTCTTGTCCTTGATTTTTTCTGACGTTTTCTTTTTGACAGGGTTTGTTGAGGTACCTAGCTAGCAGTAACTTGGTTAAAACGCAGATGTTGATTTGTGTTTACAGGTATGAAGAACAGCTGTGGACTACTTATGCACTGGTGTACATCTCTCTGGAAATGAGCGTCTGGCAAATGCCGAAAATATTCAAGTTATTTTAAATGTATTGGGATCCAGAAAAAATATTTATACGACTAAAACCTAATGTTTTGTCTTTTTAATTGTATACAATGATTCTGGGTTGAATAATTATAATTATCCTAAATTATTTAACATTTATGTAACATTATCCAGCTCAAGTGGCTGCATTCTCATTGTTTCATCACTTTTCCCCTCATTTTTACATACTTTGCATACTGTTATTCAAGATTTAAGATTCAAGATTTGCCATTTGCGCATAAGACCAGCAGCCCATGCACACTGGAATTCTTCTGGAAGGATCCCCAAGATAAGTTAAATTTTTTATGATAGGTAGAAAAGACAAAAAACAAACAGAGAATAGAGAAATCTACTAGTAGTATATGCTATATAAACACTGTCCAAAGAGGGTGGTAATATCTACACAAGGAGAAAGCTTTTTTTTTTTACAGGCACTCACCGATATTGCAGATATTATAGTATTGCACACTTAGAATATTGCAGCTGATACTAAGCTAATCGTCATATATCTTAAAACATTACAGACTAAAATATTAATGACTCCATGAATAATTATATCAATATATAGGTAAAAAATATATAATACTTGATCACATTATTGCAAAACACTGAGTTTTTTATTCTCACTATGAATTTTCACTCATATTAATGTCCTTAAAAATACAGCAAACAGTAAAGGTGTGAGATTCAACATGTTAAAATATCACACACTCATTTTTCTTATGAATATAACATAGTTTGCACTGAACATTGTCTTGTCCTGTTTGTTGTACTGTGGCTCTTGTCCTCTTGCCCTTTGTCCTCTCTGCACTTGTGGTGGTGTGTTTTATTCTGTTCTGCTATTGTGTTGTACCATGTTCCTGAACACACACTGTTTCATTTTACTGTATAGTGTGTGTATATGGTAGTAATGACAATAAAACCTACTTGACTTGAAACAGAACAAAAACAATGATACACAGATATGTGGACCAACAGCAGATAAAAAAAAATAAAAAATAACACTTTGCTGCCCCGTATAGAGCCCTTACTAAAATGATCGATACGCTGTTTGCCTGCATGATGATTATGGCAATTGAATATTAACTTTTATATGTGGTTTACTGGATAAGGCTCTGACTTAAAGTCATTCTCTGACTTAAAGCTTTGGAGTCTCACACACATTCAAATTCAAGGTCTGCCCTCCCTGATGGTCAGCAGCTGCTTAGAACTAATGTCCACTTGTGTATCTGAAGTGTGTGTGTCAGGCTGGCTCTCCTGGCGTGAGGTTTTGTTCTCAGTAGTGTAGTGGAAGTCAATAGCTGCTCATTAGTGAGAGTGAGAGCTCGGAGATCCAACAGCTATGGACAGCCTACATTGTTTGAGCAGGTACATGTATACATACACACACACACACACACACACATACATGTATGCGTGTGTATTTCTGGCCAGACTTACCAACAGTCATTTAACACACACACCTCACTGACCAGTGGGCCATGAATGTCTAACCAAAACCAGACACTGGTAACACACCACACACCTATTGTTAAATACACCCAAGCACTGAAAATGTCAATCATAGGCACAAATGCACAGTCGATCAATGCAGTCAACAGGTATTTACTATATGAGCACACAATACGAACTCAAACCGACCAGACTTGACATAAAAGGGGGCAAATACTCAACACATATAGAGAGTGCAGCTGAATCTACACATTATTTAATGTGTCCATTTCATGCTGCTTGAGTTTCCATTGCTGGTATTCTGGTTATGTTAAAAATGTAGGATTATAGACATTATTAGCACACACGCACACACACACAACTGTTGCACTCTACCAACCCCTCCACCCCACCCCCCACCCCGCTCAAAGTTAGGCCTTGTGGGGGAGGGTGCCTTCCTGTCAACCCTATTACCTTCTACATGTGGGGTCAATATGTGCAATGCAAAGTGTGTGTGAGGGGTGTCCCTTGTCCCCACCCAGTCTTAGGGTGCTTTCTATACGCTTTCCTTCTTCTCCCCACCTCCTCTCTTTACTGTTTAAAGAGGGGGAGCGCCAGCAATTGTTCAGAGTGGACATTCACACGGACCACAAGTCATCCATCCTTCCTGAGAGAGGAAAAGAGAGAGAGAGAGAGCGAGCGCGCAAGTCAAAGAAATACGGACAGGGGATTCTTAGGGATTCTCAAACGCTGACGATCATTTACCTCATATTGAAAAGAGGGACTGGAAAGACCGAGAACAAGAAGAAGGAGAGACACAAAACTGAGACTTTGTTTTGGGGAAAAATAACACTTTTCATCTCCCAGAGCTCAGCTAAACTCTAACGCCTAACCGCACTGAGGCACATCCGCAGCTGCAGTATGAGGATCCTCCAGCCGCTCTTCCTGTTCCTGCTGCTTCTAAGCGTAATCGCGATGCTAGCCAACGCGCAAAAATCTGGTAAGAAATGTCTTATATCGACTAAAACTTCCAGAATTATTTCTTTAAATTTGGTGGTGTGGTAAGTCGTGGAGACGTTTTAGGGTGGTTTCCGAACTCGAGCTCAAGTGGGGCACACAGTGAGTTCTGGGTGGTACTGACGGGATTCCGCGCCGGGGCCGCTCTTAATGTCGCTCTTATGGGGTTTCTGACGGGATTCTGCGCCGGCCCAAAATTACCTGGCCGGCCCAAATTGACCATCTACCCACAAGGTATGCCCGATGGCCAGCCCAGCACTGGTTCTTGCACTGCATCGGAGGATGGACCGTTAACCCCGAATAACCCTCTCCAACCGCTCCGTCCAGGAATGCGGCGAAACGGTCCGTGTCTCAACCGCTACAAATACTGAGAGAGGGAGGGAGATAGAGGCGTTTCAGTGACCGCAGGTTTGGGGTCACTGGTTTTTAGTGGGGGTCTTAACAGTGAAAACACGAAAGAAACAACAAAAGTGCCTTCGGTCTCAGAAGAGGCACCATGTGTGCGATCTAAAAGACTTTTCATTTTCCACTTTGCTCTTTTTTCTATTCTGTAAGCTATCTAAAGTGACTTCAAGCAAAAGGTCAAATTCATATTTTGCGGTCAGAGTTTAAGATTAAGCAGCATGTTAAAGGATTGTATTTGGTCCTGGGTTTATAGATTATACCCCCAGACAAAGAATCGATGTGGAAATAACGGAAACCGGGGGGTAACTTTGAGACAAATCCTCTGCTGTTATTTTTATCACTTGTTTTGTTTTTATCGTATCTGGTCTATCTGAAATGCCGCGACGGTGTGTTTAAGATATTTTGTGACCTTGATATCTGAAGCTCAAAAATGTCAGCATACAAATTGTTGATAGTCCCCTACTCACACAGACACCTAAATTAGTGGTGGGTCCGAATAGGTAAAAATATCCTACCCGCGGGCGCTCGGGCACTGCTGTCCATTGTTAATCACATTGCAGGGCACAATAGAAAGGCTATTAACATACGGCTACCGCGGAGAGAATGAGAGAGAGAAAATGCGTGCGTGCGTGCTGAAAGGGGGTCTTTAGTCAAAGTCGTCATTACATTCCTCTGCGCTCACAGGCTTGAGTTTTGTCCTCGATAGATTTTAGTACCAGGGTTTAAGAGTTCAGTATAATTATGTGGTATCAGGGTTTACCTCACAGCTGCATGTTGCCATGTTTTATGTTTAACATCCAAATAACCAAGCGGTTTCCATTATGTTTCAGATTTTCTGAATTTGAGGCGGAAGTACCGGAGACACCACTGTCCACATAAGCGCTGCTTTCCTCTCCACTCCAGAGTACCTTTTCCCTGAGGTGAGCTCAAACTGCACACACAGCCTGAGTGTGTCTTCCTATTGAAGTCCAGTGCTCCCAGACACAGCGTGTGTGTGAATGTAGCACACAGGCGTTTGACTAGACTAAGTACATAGACGCTCCTCTTTAAAACATTCCTCTTTAAAACAATGGGCAAATATTTGCTAAATATCTAAAATGCCTGTGGTGGGGCCATGACAACTCTGCTTGAATTTCATTTAAGAATGTAATGGAGTTTGCCACTTCTTTGTGACCTGAGTGTTTGTGTGTGTGTGTGTGTGTAAAGGGAAAACCACCTTAATTAACAGAGCTCTTATTAGGCCAGCTTTAGTCTCAAGCATTAGTAAAGCCACACTCACAGTGGGCAAACCCCTCCGTAGTAAATGACAGGGTAATTGCTGCATATAGACCTTCTCTTGGACTGCGACGAGTAAACGAAAGACACACACAGACGTCACAAAAGCACAGTTAACTCTCATACTCTACTGAAAGAGACAGACTGCGAGGAAGCCACCCACCCATATCTCCAATTCTGGCTACCAGCCACATACACCGTAAAGTATGGGTGGCATTCTCGGCAGCACTAAATCACAACACCCCATCGCTATGACTGGCCATATCCTGCGACGCTCAATGGTTCTTTTATATAAACTCTGTAGATAACAAGGTTCAAATGTAGCAAAGTTGTTCGGGAGTCAATGATGTGAGTCGGCTGCTGAAGATGCTGTTTGATACACAGCAAATAGGAAAGATGAAAGCTGTGCACAGCCAGCCAACTGTACATAGGCTCTAAACATAGGGACCTGGGATCAGAGCATCTGAGTTTATTTGATTTATAAATGCCTTAGACCACCTGTGTTCAGTACTATATACTGGGAATGACTTCACATCTCAGATATAAGTCACAGATTAGATATTATGGCCACAAATGAAGCCACACTCACCCTAGTCCTAGAACCGCCATTTTTCTGTTCTGTAATGTTTGAAATGCCACGGTGTTACTTCCTTTCTCAATACCTCAAGCAGCAATTTAGAAGCTACGTTTAAAATCTTAGTGCTTAGTGTACCTTTAGAGAAGTGTGTGGGGTGGGTGTGAATGTCCCAATGTGTGTGTGTGCGAGAAGCGACACTGTATCTGTGCGGACACACACCCTGTTTTCTGTTTTCAGACACTCTGGAGGGGTCGTCACCTTTCACCCATACTTTTCGACCCCCACACAATGAGAGAGGGCCAGTTTGGAGCTAACAAAACACACACGACAGAAAGAAAACAGGGACACTAGACTTCTTTTAACATTCTCTCCTTCTTCTCGACAGGCTGCCTATATCATTTCTGAAGGTATGAAATGTGGAGGGATCCAAAAGCAGGTGTCCAAAGAGTGCTGGTCCAGAGAAGCCACACCCCAAGACCTTGGAGCAGCACACAGTCAAACACCTTCTCACCAGTTATACAATGCCAGTGGATCTTACACCAGTGATATGCAATGTTGTATGTGAAAGTACCTTTATGTGCAGAAGATTTGTGTTCAGGATCAGGGGGTCAGTCAGTGTATGTAGCCAAGACAAAGTGGCAAATTAAGCCACTAAATCACTGACTGGACACTACATACACCTGACAAGAGCTATCTAACCACTGTAAATAGCATGAACAGAGTGAAATGTGTTTATTTGTAAATTATGCACTTCAAATGTTTTATTATTCTTAATAAAAAGTATTCTCTTTTCAAAAGCTGCACACTTATTCTGACCCTCTACTTGGTTTAGGAAACATGTAAATCTGAGAAGAAGAAAAAAACAAAAGACCCAAGCTTAAGTAAATCAGACTTTATTATGAAGGGAAATTCAGTTTTTTCATTATAAGACATCTACATTGCATCATATGTTAGCAGGAGAACACATACATACGAACAGTCTAAACACACAGAAGCTAAAAAAGTCCATTTACAGTCAGTGCATTTCAGATCCATCACACAAAAAAAAACCAAAAACACTGCACATCTCCACACAGTGATAAAGAGTCCTGATTGATGATACTCAACACACAGAAAACTCAAATCAAGTTTCTCCCAGAAATTATGGCAAAGCGTTTCACCTGAGCACTCAGTTTCAGGGCCACACACCGTCAACATACACGTGTGAACGTTTACAAGAATCTCCTGCAGTTTATAGAACGCACCCGATGTCTGTCAGAGTGTATTGCTATAGAAAACAATAACATTTAAGAAGAGGTTGCCAAGGTTCCCCTTCCTATTAAAGGTCCTCTGATTGGTCTGCCGTGTCGGCTGCCATCAGCACACGTACAAACACATGATTGCACACCCACACACTCATTTAAAAGCACAATCAAACACAGGAAATAAAAATCCTGGCTTTCTGCTTCCCTCAGTCTCTGACCTGCTGGGAGGTTAGGGCCAGAATTCTTTTGCTCAGAAGCATGTTGTGCTGCTTCAGATATTCGATCAGATCAGCCTGTTTTTCCACCACCTCTTCAAGACTGGAGCCATCTCTGTTACACACACACACACACACACACACACACACACACACACACACACACTTTAGTTGGATACTTTGCCTTTGCATCATTAGTTAAATAGCAAGCAAGGACTCCTCCCATCCCTGTACAGTGTGCTGTTTTGATGTGGTGAGATGTATCTGAAAATGACCTGAGCTGATTCTTACCCCGTCAGTGGTGACTAGTGTAGTTACAGAAGATTCGTTTTAACGTTTGTTAACCCTTTACTGGACTGGAGGAAAATGAAGATTGCATCACCAAAGCTTAATGTGAGTTTACAAAACGGTCAAATCCTCCTTCAGGCCATCACTGAGCGAGGTGTGTGTGTGAATGACGGAAATGCAGTGTTTCTGTAAGGAAACAAGGTTCATATGATCTGTTTATAGACCCTTCAGCATGACCACAGGGTGGGTTCGGGTGTGTGTTTGTTGCTGTGTGGGTCTCCGCCTATGGAGATGCTAATGAGATATGGGAGGGGAGAGATACATTCCTGCATTCATTCCGCACTATTAAAGTTGCAGCCACCCAGCTACAATTACAATTACCTGGTATAATTCCTGTTACAGTGCCTCATATATATACTGTAGTTGGGGACAGATCCTGTGTGTGACATTTTCAGCCTCTGTGACTTTCTAATGTTCTGCCTCAGCCTTTCTAATGTTTTCTTGTACTAAAGCAGTGTACCATTAACTTTTTTAAATTATAGGATGGGCCCAAACTTCTGGCCTGTGGTATACAAAAATATTGGGAGTCGTTATAGCTGCCCTCTGTTTCACTGATTCACACCAAGTGGACCAAAATATTTACTCACCAGTTATTTTTATGCAATTCAGAATCAAATTATATTCCAATTTTAGAACGATTGCATCAGTATCAGCAGAAACTTAAAGTATCAGCTTGGGCACCAGCATAACCAATGTGTGTTTGTATTATTACCTGAAGCCTGTCTGTGTGTGTGAATTGCTGGCCAGGGAGTAGGCGTGAGATCTCTCCTCTTCACTGATATCTGGACCTGGACGTTGCGTGTTAAACCTGACAACATGAACTGCAACACACACAAGAGGAAGCAAAATTGCTACGTTAATAAATAAATGTAGCTGCAATACACATAGCTATTTCAGAGATCTGTTACAGATTTAGATCACTTCTTTCCTCCAAGACCCACAATATCATTATGCTCCATATTATGTTTCTAGTTGTATGCTGCATGTTATATATGTACACACACACTCTAAATTTGAAAAAAATATTTTACTTGGCTCCACACATGAACAGCTAAAAGATAGCTGAAATATTATACAGTTAAATATCTTCTTTCACAAAACCAGTGAATTCAAATGCATTTTAATAATCTGAGCAAAGTGCCCAAACACAGTGCATTCAGAACAAGTGCTTTAAAACAACATTCTCTGTAGGCCTTTAACAAAATGGTGTATTATACAGAGACTGGCAGCCCATATTTTAACTGGAATCACTGGAAAACTTTCTTGCCTTTTCAGAAACACAGACAGAGTGGGTGTGCTAGAAGGGTCTCGCCTCTTCTCTGCTTCATACTCTGCATGGCAATCGGGATGTTTTGATTTTATATGATAAATTAATCGATGTTGTGAAAGTCTTTGTGGAAGCACACCCTTTAGACATTTCTGCATTGCTTCCTTTACAAATGGCTTTTTGTCTTTTTTGATATATCGAAATGTGCCGGTGTGGTTGTTGACTGCATAATCACTGTTTTGGTCACGTAAAAAAAATAAAATAAAAATTCATCCAAAACTGAATATGCATTTTTGCCTGGGAATTTTCAATGGCTGAATATTCGGTGCATTCGATATATATTCGGTACATATATATATTTACACACACACACACACACACACACACACACACACACACACACATATATATGTAGATATATATACATAAATATAACTATGTGGAAGCGATTGGGAATGACAGAACCCACGTAAACTGGCGGAGCGCAGTCAGTGAATGCTGAGGTGCATATTACACAGAAGTCGGCGACTTTCTGCAGTCAATTGCTACAGACCTACAAGCTTCATTTGGCCTTCAGATTAGCTCAAGAACATCGTAGAGAGCTTCATGGAATGGGTCTTCATGGCCGACCAGCTGCAGGTTTTCACTATACGCGGGTGTTCTTGGGACAGAACCCCCACGAAAAGCGGGGAATTACTGTATATATCTATATATATGTGCATATATATATGTGTGTGTGTGTGTGTGTGTGTGTGTGTGTGTAAAAAAAATGCCCCTAAAACAGTTTACAATAAACAGAAAACAAGCATGTTAGTTCTGTAGGTTTGTCCTGTTTGTCCTATAAATGTCTGAAACAAGGACCTGTGAAACAATCAAGGGGCAGCATGAACAACAGATATAAACAATAATAACTGGAAACTATATATGATTATAATTACAAGTTGGTATAAACAGGGAATATTCTATTTGGCCTACTTCTACATAGAGCAGCACTGAAAGTATAGCAGAATATAACTTCAGGATTATTAAAAATGATTATAACTTGGAACTGGAATTCAAGAAACAAGCAATGTGGACAGTATGAAAGGCCTAAGTGACAGTGTTGTGATTAAAGTGTCAAATGTTATGATCATTCATGAAAAACAGTGCCATATTCTTGCAAAGACACAATGAGTACTTAACATGCTTACACACACACACAGACGTGTTATCACCTGGAGGAAATGGACAGGCCACTTTCTGGGGAATTAACTACAGAGGAATGGGGTTGCCTTCTACTCAGATAACACACACACACACACACCACACACACGCTAAAACATCTAAATACCTCCAGATTTATTACTCAGACCAATAAAATCGAGTGTGAAGCATTGAGCAGGCTTGTGTGTGGGTTTAATGCAGAGGGGTAATTAAGGGTAATTAGACAGTTCTGTCACCACACATCAAGAACAGCTGTGGAATGCTCTTTCAGAAAGAGAGACAGAGGGACAGAAGCATTCAGTAGATGTGTCACATTCCTCATCTCTCTGTTAAACAGTAGCACTACCCTCTGCCAGAGACACCATAAAAATCAACATCATAAAAATCCTAATCTTTCTCTCGCTTTCTCACTCACACACAAATATACCATCCATGTAAGATGTATAAACTATATAATGTACGCTTCTCCCAGCTCCGCACCTCCACCAGCACTCAGCCGCTGACTCTCAGCAAGCTTTTTTTCAAACTATACCAAAGGTTTGTCCCTACGTGGCAAACAGAAGCAGAATGGTGATGCTAGACCATGTCATCCACTCTAACATTAACACACAAATAAGAATGTCTAATTTAAGCCGCTCATTTTTAGTTACTGTTGCTGCTATGCTGTAGAGATGTAGCAGTAGGACATTTCAAATCACGGAGTGCTTTTTTTTTTAATTAGAGAAATAGTAACTGATCAAACTCTTGACACATTATGCCTTACATATACCTGGATTAGACAAGTTTGTTAGTCGAAATGAGTCTTAGACTAAATTGTAGAGGGGAGGCACAGGAACTATATATATAGAGGTGCCCTAAGAATGAACAGAAAACAGAGTTAAAGTCCATTATAAGGATTTCTTAACTTAACTAATCTAGATACAATTGTATCTCTTTCTCCCTAATTACTGTCTACAGGCCACCAGGTCGTATTCAGAGTTCTTACAAGAATTCAGGCAGTTCCTCGTAAATGTAGCAGTGCACAGCAATAAAACAATAAGTGCTGGTGATTTTAATATTCACTTTGAAACAGAACAGGATCCTCTGAAATTTGCATTTGCTTCAATTTATCCAACATGCAAATGGTTCAACTCACTGCTGTGGTCACACACTTGATTTAATCTTGACTATTGGTGTTAATAGCAGATAATCTTCTATTCTTTTATAGTAATTTTGTTCACATCCATTACATGTTTATGATCACTGCAGCAATCTGTAAAATTTCTCGCCCACTTGTAATTCCTGTCTATAGTTGTATATTATGTTCATACATCTATACTATATCCATACTTCATATATTCATACTGT
>JBBPDH010000080.1:5180069-5191681 GCA_037974565.1 Clupeocharax schoutedeni
GATTTTACTTATTGTTTTAATGTTTGCACAGTCAGTAATAGGAGCAGTTCAGGATACATTTCACTGTGTGTTGTACTTGTATGACCGCATGTGACAAAGTATCTTGTTCTTTGATCTGCCCTTGTTTTACCATTCAACCGTTTGCTTGTAATCCTAAGGAGCTCAAAGGTAGTGCAACTGAATAGCACCTCTGCCAGCATTCACCCATTCACATTTACTCAGTGAGGTGTTGCCAGGTTACAATAAGTGGGAAAATCTGTGTAAAACATGCACAGCACAATAAACCTCAGTGGGCCGTTATGAGACACATCATCCCATGCTGGGATTGGACGGCGGTGCTACGAGCCATCGCTATGGCAAAGGGCCGGCGGAGGCCAGTGATGTTTTGGCCGTCGCTTAGATGTAAGAGCTGTTACAGGTGCAAGCGGGACATCTATTCCCGTGGCACCCCTTACCTGTTTACTATTTTCAACCTCATCTGACACTCAGGAGGACAAGTGCTGTGCCTCCATTACTTTCATATTTGTGTGTATGTAGGTATATGAGAGAGAGAGCGAGATGTGAACACACCACAAGATGTGAAATTTCGTTCTCTGCACGTATCACTTACGATTAGCACAAATATATAAAATATACCGTTTGGACTTGCATGAGAAAAAAAAAATTCTAAAGTAATTTTGAAATCGGCCTGCTGCCTCCTACACCTGAGCAACTGGCATAATGAGTGTTTGTGTGTGAGTGTTTAAAGACGTCTGGTTCCATTCACCTCCACTCTGTTTTAAAGATGCCTGGTTCAATTATATGTGTTTAATATGTGTGTGTGTTGGCAAGTCAGACTGAATGGAGCCTGAAAGTTTCTTCTCCTGAAAGTGCATTCATTGACGCTAGCTAGCGCAGGGGTCTGACAACAGTGTTATGTTGGCTGTAAATAATTAAGTGGTATGTAAGTCATCCCAGGCACTCTGATCTACACTTGGTCTTTACATAACTTAGATGAATAAGGGCTTCTTGGTCCTGTTCACATCTGGCTTTAACATGCATGTCATGGGATTTGATCATATGTGGAGTGGTAAAGGTGTGACCAGAGTCTGAGTGAACTGATCACTGAACCACTACTTGGCAGGTGGTCAGACACACACATGACCATCTTTGCAATGTGAACATTAAGGCATCCTGACTCTTCTCCCACAACACTGAACTGCCAGGTTCACATCGGTGATGAAAGCAGCTGCTTTGTATAGTTGCTTTCTTCTTCTCCTCTCTCATTTGTTAGGTGTATCAGATTATTTAGAACTGACAATACTACCAGGCATGAACAAAGCCATAACTGTTGTGCATTTATTCAACCCATCTTTCTAAATACTATGGAGACTGCTGCCATGGTCCTATACGAAGAAATAGTGGCACGTGTCTGGCTCTGTATTCACAGCATGGTTCAATTTCACGCAATGCAAAATGGGTAGTAGGTGGTGTGAAAAGTCTAAGGAGGTGCTTTTAGACAGGCCAAGGTTAAAGTACATGCTGATTTTTTCATATAAATTTAATGGAACAAAAAAATATTTTACATAATTTATACATTTACAGCGACGTCAGATTACCTCCTCAGAAACTGACGGCTTTGGCTGGTAAAACTGGCTGAAAGATTTGAGATGAAAAGTAAGATTAGCAGAGGTTACACACCACTAACATTTGTCTGTTTATCCAAAGAACACTTTAGTTTCTCTGTGTAATCGTCACATGCCATCAGCTATGGCTTGTTGCCAACCTCATCCTGGGTCTAACTTAACACAGTAATGTCAAGAATGTTTCACTCGGATGCAAAGAAAATCTAAACAGTGTTGTGCTGAATGTTTCGGATTGTAACTGCGTGTTTTGCCGTGGCCTTAATACAGGCTTTGTACTGATCCGCCAAGCTACATATGATAACATGCATTTCTGTAAAATAAAAAAACTGAAGACCAATTAGGCTATGTTCACACTCAGTATTCTTTTATCAAACTGCCAGCGTCTGTTTTACACTATAACTCTATGGAATAAACCGTTTGTCAAAAAAAGTGAGCGCTTTTCTAAACACCAACACCGGCATTTGTTTTCTGCAGCTCAGAGCGTGGAAAAAAAGTTAAACTTTTCTAAAATAAAGGCCCTACGTCAAGCGGCTTTTTGACAGCTGACCAAGGACAAGCGAGTAGCGAGACCTGTCGTTTCCATAACAACAAGAGCAACAAGGAAAAATGGAGATAGTGCCGGTAGGTACTAACTAAAAAAGCGCTCAGGACTTCTTTGAAAAAAGTTTACTCCAGAGGGTTATAATGTAAAACAGACGCTGGCAGTTTGAATTGTGTCTGTGTTTTTGCAATCGATGGTGAAATGATTTGTAGCAGGTCTTCAAACTGACTTTTGTGTCTAAAATATGCCACAACCGTACATCATCCAACCGGAGCTCCTGGACTAAACTGTTGTAAGCACCATACAGTTTCCTTCCCCGTATAAAACCCACAAACGTCTTTGTGAACCGACATTCTCCTCCCCGGTAACTTCAAAAGACTTTCTCTTTCTCGACATTTTTGCGTCACACTGTTGCAGCTGTTGCTATAGCAACAAAAGACGTTCTCGGCTCCTATTTGTAACCGAACGCTGCCAGCTGTTTTTTTTTTTTTTGCTAAAAAAGCGCTGTTGTCAACTTTTTCTTGTCAAAAAAGACAGCAAGTGTGAAAACGCCCTTAATTAGTACAGTGTGATATCTGCATACCTGCTGATTTATACTTGAGACTTAAATTAACCGTTTTGAAACAAATCAAACATATATAGATTCCTTCGTCTCTCAAATTGCCAAGACATCCTTTGTCTAAATTTTCTGTTTTTAAGGTTGTAGTTGCACTGCATGCAATGGTAGCTTATTAGGGATGGGTATCGAAAAACTGGTACTAAATCAGCTCCTGACGGGTCAATACTGAATTATCGATATGCTGCTGGAAAATCGGTTAGTTATGCAGCAGTAATGCATTCTGTCATGGCTGGCATTTTCTAATTGGATCAATAGGAAGATGGAAGCAGTGCTCTGCTCATCACCACCACCTTTATGATTACTCCTCCCTCATTATATGTATATACACATCAATCAACGTAGCTTGTGATTTCTCCAAACAATTAAAAGTAAATAGTATGTTGAATCTTTTCACACTATTTCCGTGCCCCTTTTTTGTAGAGTATCGATTAGTATCAATATCTGTATCAGTAAAATATCCTTGGTGATTACAGCCTCCAGCTAGCATTGTGCAGACTGTCTGAGTCTCATACAGTGTCAGAAGCTCCACCAAGCAAGTCTATCTAACGTGTGGATGTGTAAAATATGCCTTACAGCAATATAAAAAAAGCAGACATGTCCTGATTGATTACAATTGGAGTAAGGAGAAAGTACTGATGTACTCATCCAGTCTTACAGAGGGCTTAAGTCGTTTCCAGCGTTCTCAAAGTTTCAGGTTAATAAAAAGTGGAATCTGGATTGGGACGCAGCCCTTAAGTGCTTTAATGCAATGACATAGTTGCCTTCAAATGCACTTGTCCTCCTGGTTGAGGTGGTTGTCCAGAGGTGACTTCAGTTGAAATATATCAAAGTATGGAGCAGAAGATGCTGCCATTGTTATGGCATCCACTCTCCACAGTGGCGGTGATTCTGCTAGTCAGGCTGATGGCCAGATGGGCAGGGTGCGCTGAAGGGGTGGTGCTGGCCGGACTGTTGCCAAGGGGGCGAGGGGGTGGGTTTTCCAGAGCCCAGGGAGAGTTTGGTCTGAGGAAGAAAAGGGGCAAATGAGGTGTTGCAAAAACTGTAGATGAATGTTACAGAACACTGAAAATGCAGTTTTAATCAGTAATATTTTAGAATTATTCTATTATATCCATTTTAATTTATGTTCTTGATGAATGAGTTTAGTGATTACTTTTTTTAAGCTGTGTTTCCCACTTAAAAGTGGAAACCTTCACCAACATGGCCTTACTAATGCATGTGTTTCTTTATGTGGTTTATAGAAATGTACTTATTTCATGATCCGAAACAGTTCGCTGTTATAAACTTCATGTGTATGACGGCGTTGATGTTAACTGCATTGATCCCCTTGCTATGATGTCACTCAAATCTTGCTCAAATATTTTCAATACGTGCTTTTACTCATAGGAAAAATGGTCAGATCATTAACACAAAACATGTGCTTCATGAACAAAAAGTGTTGCAAACTATTTCCAACAGTATAACAAATAAATAACGCTCCACCCGCATCACCCCTGTCCTCCCTCAGCTACACTGGCTACCTATTCAGGCTCGAATTAAGTTTAAAGTTTTACTCCTCACCTTTAAAGCTCTCCATGGCCTTGCTCCTCCCTACCGTACTCAACTCCTCACTTCCTATTCTCCCTCTTGCTCTCAGATCTACTGGTGCTAATATTCTTCTTGTTCCACGCACTAGACTCTCCACTTTTGGTGGTAGGTCATTTAGTGTCATGGCTCCCAAACTTTGGAACTCTCTTCCGCTAACCCTCTGTGACTGCTGCTCTATCTCATCATTGAAACGCGATCTCAGGACTTTTCTCTTCAATGAACATTTCTCTTCCACCTGACTATGTAATGTATTACATACACTATGTATATGTATACTATGGCTTTTTTTTTTTTTGCACGCTACATAAAGTGATCTTGGGTTTGGTGAAGGCGCTATATAAATGTTACTTATTATAACAAAAACTTTATCCACTCACCTGTGTGTAAGCAAAGTGTTGCTGAGTACAATGCACTCTTGATTGAGCATGTCAGTGTATATGGGTGATTTATTATTGGCTGGGAAGCCCTCATACACCAAGTTTTCCTGAACAACACCTCGAACCTGTTCCCTAACAGAGATAGCGCAACCACCCCCGGACTGCACACGATTCCTCAGGACCTGCAGGAAATACACCAACACAGCTGTGTTCAGGGTATCCTTGTAATGTGGTGGTACTTTCAGAGAACACAAAGAAAGCACATCTTGGGACGGTGAAATAGCCCTGTACTCAGAGACGGGAGGTTTAAAAGTAGCCAATTCGAGAGTATAATTAATTTCCCCTTGCTGCTGATTGTCTGCTGCCCTGTGAGGCATCTCTGTGGTGCAACAGTGTTTCACTGAGTTCATGTTTTTCATTTTTGTTTGCCTTAAAATCTTGTTTTTATTACTGTAAATTAAATTACTGTACAGTAACCCCAGCTTTAACGCAGATCAAGAGTTTTTTACGCAGATTTTTTCTGAAAACCTAACTGATAATTGTACGTGGAAATCCCCACAATAACATGGAAATTAGTGTTTCTCTTGTTTTTCGTTTTTTTCTTCTTAAAGCCCTGTACTTTTATTACTGTAAATTTAATTAAGAGAAGCTGTTGTGTTTAGTCGCTGTCCAGTGTCTGCTTTAACTGGCGGGTCACTACAATACGACTCCTCCTGAAGACCCTGAATAAGACATGCCTTCGATGAACAGTATATCATTGAACTGTAAAAATGACTGGTGATTACTCGTGCATTTTACTGTATATTTCTAAAAATTCCATTATTTTATTAGGGTATTTACCTGCTTACACCAAAGAAAACGTGTGCATAAATTACAATACAGGCTATATAGGGATAACATCGGTATTTACATTCAAGCACTGTATGGGCATTTTTTATTACAACAACGCGGTGCTCTTGGAACGTAACCCCCGTGAAAAGCGGGCGGTTACTGTATTTACCCAGCTTATACCAAAGAAAGCGACAGTACAGTATATATAGGAATAACACGTATTTCACATTCTAACCCTGCAGATGACAACAGTGTTAGGCATTTTAGGCATCACAAATTTGTGGTTTATCACAATCTGGGGTTGTGTAAATGAAAGCTCCTTTTTGATTGTTAATAGGGAACCCACCTTCACATCTGCGCTTTCTGTGACTCGTATCCCGATAGCACCGTTTCCAATCACATCATTCTCTACAATCTGTCCGTCACCACGGAAACAAATGCCATGGCAAGAATTGCCATAGATGCCATTCCCGCGTAGCTCCACCCGGCACTCTCTGTCCACCGTTACTCCTGCCCTGCTGTTGTTGTGGACACAGTTCCCAACAACCCGGCTCAGCTGAGAGCTTTGAACGATGGACATGCCAGCTGCCCGATTGCTGGCCACCATGTTGCCCACCACGTTCAGAGCTTCGCTGCTCTTCACATACACTCCTACTGCTGCAGAGAAAGAGATGGTGTGTGTTAGCAAGACAGAACCATGCTCAGAGAGGAAGAGTCTGTAGGAAATCTGTAACTCAGGTATCTTGGTAGACTGACACATCAAAGTGAACAATGGTGTGCCTAGAACCCCCTTCCCTTTCTGCTGAACTGATTATTTAATTTGGGGCAGTGTAGGTGTCAGGGGTCCATCCAGGTCAAATTTAAGTAAAAAACCGAAATGTCACAAAAAATGAGGGAAGTTTGGTTGTCCGCTCTGTATAGGACATGAAAATAAAGACAGAAAACACTGGCATATATAATGACGGAAGTTTCATAATTGGCCGAAATTAAGATGTATGTTCTGTATGTTTACTGTCTAATGTGGTATTTGGTGTTTAAATAAAGACACACTTAAGTCATTCATGTTTTGTCACTGCAGCAAAGAAAAAATGGAAACACGATCACTTGACATAAAACCTATTAATTACACTGTTTAATCTGAATAATATAAAAATCTGTAGAAAAGGAAAAGGCTCATTATGAATACGATGTTATATACAGAAATGCATGATCTAAATAGTAACACAGTTGAGTGAAAAACTACTGACACAAACAGTAGTTTATAGTAAGTTACTGCGTAAGTAAGTAAATACTGCGTATAGTAAGTTATAGTAAGTTAGAGAATCAGTAGCAATATTAAGTAAATTAGTCATGAAGACCTAAGTAGTAATATTGCACATGAAGACTATTGCACATAAGATACTGTACGAAATGTATCCACACCCATAACACAGTGGTCTGTAAAGGGTCTGTAAAAAACCTTAGCAATACGGTCTTAGTGATGCACTGAACAACCACCACCTGCTTCATGTTACTGAAAATAGGTTATTGCACAAATAATATCTGGATAGCAGATATTTTCAGTGCCTCTTTCCAATGCTGGATAGATTTGTGTCTAACTAATAAATTAGGCTCCAACAGTTGGGCTTCTGTCAGCAATTGTAACTCTGGCCAGTGAGGTTAGGTAAAAGGTGGAGGAGTTTGAACTGTCACCCTGGAGAAGGGGTTTCAGAGGCATTAGAGATTCATTCAGTAAGTGAGAGAAAGAGAGAGAAACAGTGTGAGCCTGACAGGGCGAGCATTTCTAACCTCCGTTGTGGTTCATGCAGTTGTTCTCCACCAAGGCTACTGTGATTGGCCTGCGAGACGAGTAACGCTCATCTTCACTGTCCATGTCGCTTTCCCAGGCCAGCAGCTCTCCTTCTTCGTGGAAGTTCTCCAGACCTCCTCTATCCCCTCCTCCTCCTCCTTGTCCCCTCTCCCGTTCCTGCACTGGCCGGTAACCCTCACCACTTTCTGAAGATTCTGGATCTTTCCGGCAAAATACGGCCAGTCCATACATGCGGTTGTGGGTGATGTAGTTTCCTATCAGCTGAGGGAGGCTTGATGACATCACCCACACACCACAGCCCCTATTGCCTACCACAGCCAAAGCAAGAGGTCCAAGACATTAAGATCACAAAGCCATGTTTAAAGAAATAGTAGGACAAAAAATATTTAAACAACTCCATACCTTTTGTTTAATTAGCTAAATTATATTTCTAGGTGTCTAGTTTGCATTAGAGCATGGAAGTCAATGTAGATATTAGGCCCCGTTTACACGGTCAGTTACATGTGACCCCATTCCGATTTTTTGCTCATATGTGACACAGATCTGATCTGTTCCATGACAGTGTAAACAGGAAAAAAACGCATGCATTCGGATATTTTGAGATCGGTTTCAGGCCTCGTTCATATGTGGAAATAAATCAGATATAAATCAGTTATGTGCCAATGAAACCGTCATGTAAACAGGCAGATCAGATTTTCCTAGGCATTGTTGCAAGCCACCAGAGAGCAACCCCCGAGGTGCATCTGCAAAGAGATGCTCGGCGAAATTGTAAATCGTAGCAAGAGAGGAATGCAGACAAATGTTGACACGGCAAATCGAAAGTTGGCTCATTCTAAAATTTCGGACCCACTGCTCCTCGCTAAAGCCCACCACAGTATTCTCCCACCAATCCTGAGATCTCTCACACAACCAGACGTTCCTCTGAATGGTCAAGGCCATAATAACTGAAGCGCAGGCTGCAATAATCGCCTTTGCCTTCTTCTCCGCCTCAAAATCATGCCGTTATTTGGTGAATTTTGCATATCGCAGAGCTAGCATTTAGCATATTTCACGTTCGTCTATCTTGGCTACTGTGTGGAGTAACAACCCCCCTTTGCTATAGCAAGTGTAAACAAGTGAATCGGATATGGGTCACAATTAAAAAAACGTGTAAACAGAAGGTTAAAAAAATCGGATAGAGGCATCAAATCAGAATTGAGCATTAAGACCTGCAGTGTAAACGAGGCCACAGTAATGCATCCTGTAGGCTTGCTTATGTGATATAGTATATAGCCAGTGTTACAGTTTAAATGGAAAGACTAAAGAAACTTGAGACATCAAACATGTACTGGCTAATCATTTGCGGGTCGTTTGATTTATTACTGTACAATTCTTTAATTAATTCCCAAGGAAACAAGGTCATAATAAAGAAGTGCTCACCGTAGATGTGGTTGCCCTCAATGAGGCCCCTCCCTCTCTCTCCCACCACCACGCCGTCTGAGTAGCCATGACAGATGAAGTTATTGCGCAGTATGGGATCACCTCCACGGCGAATATCTGCACCACCCCACTGATTCTGTCTGATCACATTTTCTATTAGTCCAAGAGACATACGGGTCAGAGAGACAAGAGCAGCAGACAGATAGCACGAAAGGACAAACAAAGAGACACCAGAAAGAGAAAAAAAGCAACAGAGAACATCAGATGAATGTGCTAAAGCAAACATTTTTGTATTTGTTGGCCGAAGTGTGATATTTTTGATGTTTAGAGAACAAAAAAAAAATGGTGAGGTAGTGCTTTATTAGTCTTATGTTTTCACTCATAGCCATTATATGGGTATGTGTGTGAATTCAAAGTCAGAGGTGTAAGCATATTACTTGTATAATTGTACCAGTTTAAGTGTGAGTGGGGTTTTCACAGATTAAGTCTTCACATAATAAAGCATCTCATATTTTTTAATCCAGCAACTGCACAAAGGCTTCTATTATAGGTGCATTTCAAGAAATCAGCTTTTCGGACAAACAGGTCAAAGTCAAACACAGTAAACCCCCAGTTTTACACGGATCAGTAGTCACATGCGAACTCATAGTTTTAGTGAAAAAGTGAAAGTGATCATTCAGTCATACATGAACACACCACAGCACACAGTGTGAACAGCACAAAATTCACCCTCTGCATTTAACCCATTCACCAAGTGAAGCAGGGGGCAGCTACAAACACAGCGCCCGGGGAGCAGTGTGTGGGGACGGTACCTTGCTCAGGGTACCTCAGTGGTGCCTAGCAGTCCTGGGAATCGAACCTGGACTTTCTGATCGCAGGGCGAATACCTTTTCCACAAGGTTACCAGCGGCATCCTTTTTATGTGCAAATCCCCACAATAACGTGGAATCTGCTAATATCTTCCACCTTTTTTGCTATTTTGTGTTTTCACACAAGGGGACTCAGGGCAGGCTGTAGCCGACCTGGATTTCAGCTGGTGCAAGCACTCAGACACTTCGAACTCCAGAGTTTGGTAGATCTCCAGGAGAGCTTTCCAACAAGCCCTAATTTGTATTTTTAACCCAAGTAGATCAGGGGGGTATTCCAAAAAGCAGGTTATGCTAGTTAGTGCAGAACTTACCCGGTTATGTAGCATAAGCTGCCTTCTGGAATACCTCCCAGGGGTTATTCCCTGAAAAGCTTTCGTATCGCCGCGGTGTCCCAATACTTTTGACCAGAGACGCTCCGAGTTGCATATCTTCACAGGGAATTTAAATCAAGAGGCGAATACGGGTTTACTTCAAGGGTAATGCATTAATAGTATATGAATAGTATATTTTTTACTATAAAAAATGTATAGTATTTTTTACACTATAAAATGATTTTTAGGCATTTTCTGTTTACCAAAACACAACGACGCATTTTTGCAGGTGTGAGGGATTACTGTACTTGAATTGGCTGCAATTCATGTACTGCTTATATGATCACTGTTTACTACAGAAAAATATTGGCCATACACACCAGTAATCAGTCCTCTTCCATTCTCATTAACAGCAATGCCAGCAGCGAGACCCTGGAATATATGATTCCCACTGACAGACAGGAAGAAAGAGGGAAAGGGAAATTAGTATTCATTGTGTATTTATGCGTACCTGAATATGAACATGGTCCTAAGGATTGACACATTAAGGTTCTATATACACTGCCCATTTTAAAAGAAAAGTCACACACTCTAATGTGTTGTTGGCCGGCTTTAGCTTTGATTCCGGTATGCATCAGCTTTGCGGTTGCTTTGATTTACATTTACGGCATTTATCAGACGCTTTTATCCAAAGCAACTTCCATTCCCTAACTACAGGGGGCAGTCTCTCCCTGGAGCAACTTGGGGTTAAGGGTCTTGCTCAGGAACCCATTGGTGATGTGCTGAAGGTAGGATTCCTCCACCTTTTCCCACAGGTTTGTACGGTAGGCATTAGAAATGACTGGTGCCTTACTTCATCCCCCTCACTTCTTACCCAGATGCGCCAATCGCTCTGGTACAGGGTAAACCTGGACTCATCAGACCACATGACCTTCCTTCCATTGCTCCAGTTTTTATGCTCCATATCAAAGCCTTTTTTATTAGCCTCTGATAAGTGGTTTTAGGCTTAAGGCTAAACAGCTGTCCCAAACCCTTGAGTTCCTTTTACTATTCAACATTTCAAGATTTTTTCCCCACCACTGTTCTTCCTCAAGGATGATGGTTCCCCACTAGGGCTGCACAATATATCGCAAATTTACCATCATCGCGATATCAACATGCGCAATATCCATATCAAAGACTGACTGAACTGCAGTAAATGGTGTTTTTCCAAAACTCTTCACCCAGAGCCACAGAGATGAGGGCAAAAACATCACTGGGGCAGTTCCTTCATCTTCTGTGCTGCTGTTATAGATTCTTCCTTTTGTTATTTTTTTCTGGCTAAGAACTTAAATAAATGTAAACATAATTTCAATTATAGTAAGATTTGATTTTTTTTAAATGCTCTGTTTAAGTAAATAATTTTTTTTTAAAAAACACGTTGGAATGGAAGTATTGCTTTTTTTTGTTGTCAATGTCTGGAGTCTATATTACCAGCAAATCCAAAGCAGAAAAACATGAACACTATACAGGCTAAGTTTTTACTCACTTATCGAATGTGATATCGCCATCGCAACACTCAACACTATCGCATGTTTTCCTAATATCGTGCAGCCCTATTCCCCACCTATCCTTTACTAATGC
>JBBPDH010000080.1:5195193-5207032 GCA_037974565.1 Clupeocharax schoutedeni
GTCATGATTTAGACTCCGGTCATAGAGCCGCTGCCCGTGCACTCAAACTTACCACGACTGTTACAGCTGACACACCACTGTCTGTGACTGACCGTGTCTGCGATTTAAAAATACATTTGTGCACATTTATAGCAGAACATTTATAGATGAACATGAAAAAATAAGTGATAAGTGATAATTTCACTTCTAATCTTCAGTTTAGCAGTTCAGTTCTTTAGCATTTTGAGCACTTGGTATTTTTGTTATTATTTTCAATATTTTAAGCAAATTAAAAAAAAAAGTCGTCTGATTTTTTTTTACTTTAACCCCTGTAAACAGTTATCCAGAGCATCGCGATGCATTAAGATATTCAATCGAATCGTTGACATGATAATCATAATCGAATCATGAGACCAGTGAAGGTTCACACTTCTGTTAATACACCAACCCAGGCCAGAATGACGTATAGGAGTAAAATGAAATATATCCAGGACTTCAGGACTGGGGTCAGGAGACAACAACCATTGCTGCTTATTGAGATCACGTGTGCTGCCCTTCTAAACTGATTTACGATTGAGCTTCTGATTGTACTCTGTTCAGGTTATGGAACTACTCGTTCACGTGAATAAAAGGATTAAGAGTAGGCCCAAGATTCAGTTGCCCGTGGAGACGCTGCTAGTGCAATACCAGGACCCAGCGGCTGCGTCATTTGTCACAGTACGTACAAATTAACTTTCCCAAAGTGTCTCTTAGTAACATTGTAACATTTTATATGGTGACAGCATTGTAACATTGTTGTCTTCTCAGCCTACCACTAACCTCACTGTCTGTGATTTCATAGCCTTTTTGTAGTAATTACCTAATAGCACAGTTATAATCCTTCCTTTCCTATATCAGTCACATTTCCTTTTTTTGTGTTTCTGTTTTTACTGACTTGCAGAACTTCACTATAATCTACATAAAAATGGGCTACCCAAGACTGGACGTGGCCAAGCAGTGTGAACTGGCTCCTACATTGCTCACAGCAATGGAGGGCAAACCAGAACCTCAGCAAGACAGGTGAGATGGCTTTGTTTGAGGAGCCAATCAATCAATTCACATAAAAGGTGCTTGTTAATTTGTGTAGGTACCAGACCTTGTTAATAATAGATCCTTCTCGTAAATGTATTTTTTACTCTCATAAAATCATGAACATTACACTCTAATTGTAATATTAGTTAAGAGCTAGGAGCTGTGAATGCTTTTATACAGTTAAATACAAGTTTCTGTATAAAATATGCAGTATTATGTAAAAATGTTTTTCCCTGTAAACAATCTCTTAAGTTCTCACTTGTTTCACCATTGTGAAAATAAAAAGTGTGTTTCTGATTGTGATGTTTTGTTAGTCTTTATACAGGTAATGAAGCTAAGACCATTTGTTATTGTTTTACAAGGATTTCTGACCTATTTTTCTTTCTTAATTCCAGTCTAATGCATTTGCTGATTCCCACATTGTACCACATGAAGTATCCCACAGAACCGTCTAAAGCATCACCCTTTGTTCTCACTGAGAAACCCAAGACTGTCCATCAGCTCCTGGAGTTCATGCTTGATGTTCTCCTAATGCCTTATGGGTATGTCCACTATTATTTAATTCTTGGAAATTTTTTCATTGAGGTTATGTTCCAAGAGCACCTGCATATAGTGAAAATCTGCACTATTGTGTTTTGGTAAAAAAAGAAAACTGCCTATTTTTGAAGTGTAAACCCTAAATATTCCCCCGTATATCCTCCCAGAACACTTTAATTTCATTTTAAACTCAGTGTAATGCATTACCCTTATAGAAAATGTAAGGGTAAACCTGTATTTGCCTCTTTTAATTAAAATTCCTGCCGAGACAAAAATATTGGGACACCGCGGTGAGGTGAGCGGTTTTCGGGTGAAAAACCCCTGATCTACTCGTGCTAAAAATACAAATGAGGGCTCATTGGAAAGGTCTCCTGGAGATCAATCGAACTGTGGAGGTTGAAGTGTCTGAATGCTTGCACTGCAGAGAAATTGCACTTGGAATGCGGGGGCTCAACCCTGGTGTGGAATTTGAAAAAAGTACTTTTTTATTGAGATGTTCTATGATAGACCAACACAAAGTAGTACATAATTGTGAAGTGGTATAAAAATGATGCGTAGTTTTCGCAATTTTAAGGAAATAAAAATCTGAAGAGTGTGGCTTGCATTTGTATTCAGCCCCCCTGCGTCAAATCTTTGTAGAGCCACCTTTCACTGCAATTACAGCTGCAGGTCTTTTGGCGTATGTCTCTATCAGTTTGGAATGAGAGCGTCTTGCCACAGACGCACAATGGGAATTAGGTCTGGACTTTGAATGGACCATTCTAACCCATGAATATTCTTTGATCTAAACCATTCCATTGTAGCTGTTGCTGTATGGTTAGTTTCATTGTCTTGCTGGAAGATGAATCTCCTTCCCAGTCTCAAGTCCTTTGCAGCTTCCAACAGGTTTTTTTCATGTATTTATCTCCATCCATCTTCCCATCAACTCTAACCATCTTTCCTGTCCCTGCTGAAGAACATCATCCCCACAGCATGATGCTGCCACCACCATGTTTCACAGTGGACATGGTGTGTTCAGGGGGATGAGCAGTGTTACTTTTCTGCCACACGTAGCTCTTTGCATTTAGGCCCAAAAGTTAAATTTTGATTTTGGTCTCGTCTGACCAGAGCACATTCTTCCACATGTTTGCAGAGTCCCCTACATTTCTCCTGGTGAACTGCAAATGGGACTTTTTATGGCTTTCTTCTTGCCATTTTTCATATAGGCCAGATTTGTGGATTTCTGCAGATCCTCCAGAGTGAACAAGGCAACTGGTTGCACTGGATTTAATTTAGGGGTGTCAGAGTATAGAGGGCTGAATATGCCATGCTTTTTTATCTGCTTAAAATTTTGAAAACCATCATTTTTGTACCACTTCACAATTAAGTGCTACTTTGTGTTGGTCTTTTACAGAAAGTAAATTCAAGGGGTATGAATACTTTTTCAAGGCACTGGTATTTTGTTACTTGGACTGTTTTGGCTGCTGTGAATATGCTGCTTTCATGATTGAAGTTTGTATGATGTGAGTGAAGTAGTTTACTCTTGTAAACTACACATTTAGTACTTTGAGCACTGTTACTCTTATTGGTAAGTGAGTAATATCCACACGGAAAGCAGCTGGAGCTGGAAAAACTGGTGAGGTCAAAGTGAAAAGCTTTGCCCTTTAATACCAACCTGTCTCTACAGATTTGTGTTGAATGAGCCACCTAGTCGTCCGGCTCCCTCCTCTCCACAGGGGGGTGCTGTGGCAGGAGGAACAGCCGGAGCAGCAGCTCAGAGCCTCCCTCAGCCTCCTCCTGGAATGAGCCTGTATGCTGTTAAAAGGGTAATTGGAGAAGCACAGTGGAGCCCTGAACAGCTGGAACAGGTGAAGAAGTGAATATAAGCTTTGTCAATGAAGATTTGCAATTTAAACCTGCTACAAAAGTCAGTAAAGAATCTGATTTCTAGCCGTGATTAGAAATGGTTAATTGAAAACAGGATATAACTAGTTTGTTAATTAAACTTTTTGTTTTAGTTCATATTCCTAGAATTTTGACTTCATTAGTGAATTATTAACAGGCTAATGAACCATATTTGAAAAGAGCTTCCCTGTAAAACCCCTGTGTTGCTTCCAGTCTATGCCATGAGTTGCTAGCATTCATTGTAAAGGTAATTGTTCCCTCCTCAGTGCAAGCTGGGCATTGTAAAGTTCATTGAGGCGCAGCAGGTGCCTGAAGTGGAGACGGTCATCCATCTGGTTGTGGCCTCCAGTGACACCAGGCACAGCGTTGCCACAGCAGCTGACCTGGAGCTGAAAAGCAAGCAGAGGTACTATACGCTATTATGGGATGGCAAGTGCAGACTTAGTGTGAGAATGAATTTATCATCCTCTGTGTTTTGTCTTATTTTACAGCATCATTGATTGGAACAATCCGCTTATAATCAATAAGATGTTCAGAGTTTACTTGGGCGACATTCCACTCAAAACTAAGGTGAGTGCATGAGGTTATTTTTGGAATGAGGGCTGAATCAGGTAAGCTATAATATGGCAAATATTTATTTATCTATTTATTTTTTTATTTTTTTATTTATTGACCTGATCCAAGACCAGTAATTGGGCCATATGATGAAAGACTTAATCTTTCGTTTTAATTTTGAGTTTTTGAGTGGGATTTTTATGCATGGACATTCACCTTTGTTTATCCTGACCAATCATGTTGAAGTAACAAGTTGGATTCTATCTTAATTTTTCATTGCACAAACAGTGTAGAGCTAACTTAGACCATGAGTAGACCAGCTTCGTGTTCACTTTACACTTTAAAGACAACATATAAAAAACATCCTTCTTAAAGGATGTAAAGATGTAAAAATATTTGAATTTTTGGTTTTATATAATATAAGCACAATAGCCAAAGCGTCTAGGCTGCTTGTTACCTTCTGAATACTTGCAACAATTTTATGTCTGTTTATATTTGTTATATTTTATATTTCTGTGGTGTCAAAGGAGATTAATGGTGTAATAAAAACCTCAGCATATGATCTGGCTAATTCATTCTGATCAGCCGAATCAGGACCTCCCATAATTTGTCATTTTTTTCCCCAGGGTGCAGCAATGAAGAGGGAGCTGAAGCATGAACCGGTCAGCACCAGGGTAAAACTGAAGATTTTGCCTCACCTTCTCCGCTCCAGACTCGCCGCTGAGTGTTTCCCCGCAAACATTCAGGTCAGTGGAGGAGGTGTGAGTCAGGAGGCATAGGATGAGACCAGAGCCTTTCAAATAACAGCCATTGTACAAACAATATGGCATTACATAAGAGTGATTTATTATAACAAAAATAGCTGCACATGGACTATTTTGTGTTAGGTTTTTATGTATATATGTATGTATGAAGTATGAAATATGAAATTATGAAAATGAATTTGTACTGTATTTCAGGTTGTCTATGATGGACTGTTTGGAGCCAACACTAACAACAAACTCCTGTCTCTTACTCTACAGTTTGTGCACCATATCTGTGTTGTGTAAGTGTTGTTAATGTGGTTAAAGCCACGATTGCTGAAACATAGTCCCTTATTCCAGGAGTAGTAGGTGTAATAGATATCCAAACAAAAACAAAAATAGTGCTGTGCCGTTAACGGCGTTAACGCGTGAGATTCTTATCGCGTGATAAAAAAATATCAGCGTTAACGCCCCCCACCCCCCTCCGCAACCTATGATGAATTTCACCTTGATATTTCAGTGACTTGACTCTTCCCCGGACAGAGTGAGCTTGAGATTAACGGTGTTAAAGAAATTAATCTATGCCCACCTCTAAAAAAATATATCCAAACAATCGCTGTCCTTAAATATTTTTTGTTTTTTGTTGTAGTTGCCCTGATACCAACAAGCCGCTGGGTCTGATGCTGCTGAATGGCCTCACCAAGCTTATCAATGAGTACAAGGAGGTAGAATCAGTCTTCAGCCCTCATTAGCAGAATCTCCTTTTAAACCAAGATCACTGCGTGATATAATGGTTGAATGAATTACATTTAATGATCGTTTTGTTAATTTAGGATCCTAAATTATTGTGTGTGGCCTACTCTGCTGTTGGGAAACTTTCCAGGTAGTATATTCTAATGAATTAAAATGTTTTTTCCTCGTTTGTCCCTGTCAAATACATTAACAGTGACGAGAACAAACTTGTACTTATAGTTTATATAGACTCTGATTACACATAAAGCACTCCTATTCTAATCTCTCCTCTTTCATTGTATGCCACACATAGCCGGATGCCACAGCTCTTCACTAAAGACATAGCTCTAGTCCAGCAGTTCTTTGAGTCCATGTGCAAGGTGAGTCTGATTAAACCATTACAAGCCAACCATGAATGTCTTCCTTTATTTGATCTAACACTTTAATGTGTGTCACATGTGGATTACAGGACTTTGTGTCATATGGTTATCTGTTTACTAGTTAATCTATACCTGGCTATGTTGTCCACATAATGCCTTACAAGTTGTGTCCAAGCGTATTTCCCAAAATGTTTGCTTCCTACATTTGTGGCATTTATCAGACGCTTTTATCCAAAGCGACTTCCATTCTCTAACTACAGGGGGCAGTATTCCTGGAGCAACTTAGGGTTAAAGGTCTTGCTCAGGGTCCCAATGGTGGTGCTGAAGATAGGATTCAAACCCATGAGCTTTTGGTCCAAGTATCCTACCCCCTGAGCTACCACCACCCATAACATCAACTCTGGTGGGACTCGAATCCACAACCTTAGAATCACATCTCAAGTGCTTGACTGGAAGTCAAATGCGCTATCCATTGCGCCACAGAGCTTCCTAAAGTACAGTACATCTTTAGATTGTGACTGTCAGGGTGCAAGAACAGCTAACTGTAATGTGTGTATAATATCTGTTTCCACTTTCTGTTGAACAGGAGGAAGCTGATGTGCGACTGGCCATTCAGGAGGCTTTGTGCATGATGATCGGCGCATATGTCAACCTGCAGGGGGCACTTCTCAACCTACTGGAGGCACTGGTGGCAGCATATATAGGAAAGGTGTTCTGTGTTGTCTGTTCATGATTGCTTACTTGTCTGCATCAGTGTTCGAATGAATTTGAAACATGGTATTGTTTCATAAAGCAAAATTACTGATGGTTTGAGTAAAGTACAGGTGCAATCAGTAATTTTTGGTTGCAATTTTTTTGGCAAACATTGCTGATCGTTTAATGCATTTTCAAAATGCATGATATTTAAAAAAAAAGCACTTTTGTTGCATTTAAAGAAAGTCTACCAAAACCAAATTTGTGATTTCTATTCTAATTTCACATGATTTCTTCCAACTGAAAGCAGTTGTTTAGTGTTCTAGAATACCAGTGATACCCATTGTATACTCAAAGGGTATTGTGATATTACTAACCTCAACAATACTATTCTATTGCTTAGCCCTAACAAAATTACTTAAAGGCTGATTCATATTTTTTCTCCCTTCAATTTGACTGTTACTAATAATGCCATACTTAACCGTAGCCCGAAGTGCAGGTGCGCCAGGTGGCCATGAAGTTTGCCAGTGCTGTGTTTGCACCTGATCATGTGCCCTCCAGATACCTGCTTCTCCTGGCAGCAGGAGACCCGTAAGTTGATATAATGCACATTAATATTTGCATGTTCTTGTACATTTTGTCACAAATGCATGTGTGTGTCCTTGTTTGCATAGTCGTGAAGAGGTGTGTGGAGAGGCCAAGCGCGCACTCCGATCTCATTTGTTTAAGAAGCTGGAAAAAGAGGGAGCCAAGCCAATGCCGTCCTTCCCTGAGATGGTCAGCTACATCCAGGAGAAGGTACAACCAGACTGGCTTGTTTTGGTTTAACATATGTTTGATTATATGGTCATTTTCTGTAAATATTTCTAGCCAGCCATTTCTCCAAGCATGTTGGTTTTCTCAGTGATATGTCTGCAGCAACTTAAAAAGGCAATGAATGCTAACATTATGATTAGTGGAAGCCTTATTAGACAATATAGTAACTTTAAGTATAAAGGCTTTATACAAACTAGGGCTAAGATACAGAATTGTATTTTTAAACTAATAGTAATATTAATAGTATTCCAAAACTTTTGGAAAAGATGTAATGACTCTGTTGCTTGAACAATTTTAATGAGTGACAAAGGCAGGTCTAATAAGGTTAGCTTTTGTTGTTGTCGTTGGGTTTTTTTTGTTCTCGTTATCTCAATAACGAGTGTTTGTAATCTATATTAGGCTGCTGACAGAATGAAAAGTCCAGCCAAATACCTCATTGGAACCTCAACACTTCCCTTCAACCCTGCTACATTTGAGGAGGTGAGCCATATGCTGGTTTGTGTGCCAAGTAATAGTTTGATGATTTTCTAAGAGAAAATGATTGCATGAAAGCAAAATGTCACCTGTGCTGAGAAGTTATATTTTGCGTGTTAGGTTTTTACAATGTATTTTGCAGAAAAAAAGGCTACTGGACGGTGTTCCTTGTAGAGAATGTGAAAGTGATCATTCTGTCATACATGAACACACCACTGCACACAGCGTGAACAGCACGAAATACTTCCTCTGCATTTAACACATTCACCAAGTGAAGCAGGGGGCAGCCAGGAACAAAGTGCCTGGGGAGCAGTGCGCAGCTATGTGGTCTTGGGGATCGAACCCGGACTTTCTGGTTGCAGGGCGAATGCCCTAACCACTAGGCCACCAGCTTCCCCATGTGTTCTTCACTTAGAAAAAACATGTATTAGAGGTTCCTAAACTATTGCATATGACTATGTATACATAGACTATGTATCCCTCCTTAATTATGCAGTGTTTTCTATTTCTAGTTTTAGAAATGATGTATTGATTGAGTGTATTAATAAATAAACAGGTCATCTGTTTCATTTTCTAGATTGTTCTGTACCTCAGAATGTGTCTGGCCTATAGTGCCGGAGCCACACCAACTTCTCAGAGTCTGATTGATATGCAAGACGATGCCCCAATTATCGGGCGCTACGTTCGGTCATTACTTGCAAATGAGGGATCTCCCTCATCCTCCACCCTAAAAGGCGGTGAGGCGGGTCCATTGCAGGTCTACATGGATCTTCTGCAGCATCTTCTGTCAGCTGTTGGAGGTAAATGAAAGAAATGGGCCACAACACTGGACAGTTTAGTGTTTTTGTTGCCTTAGTTCAATGATTCAGCAAATCTGCTGGTTCTCTGGCACGGCTAGACTGAAGCTGACAACTCCTGATTTTGTAAGAAAAAAGTAAACAGTGTAAGAACTTGGTTATGATACTAGAGGCTACAATAATCTGGTATTTTATAGTGAAAATATTTAAAAGTCACTAATAAACACTCACCTCAAGTTTAAAAGTAATTGAGTTAAATATTTAACACAAAAATGTGGTGGTACTGCCTAAAGACACAGTAGCTTGTTCAGTTTACATTTATTTGACTTTGGTTGTAGGTATGCATGTTAATTTTTTGAGAAATGTGACTGAGTATTTGAATAAACTATAAATCATTGAGAAATTAAAAAATAATTACTTGTAGAGAAAAGTAGTACAATTTTTGACCCATGGGTTTTATTGTGGATGATAAAATGTAGCATATCTGTAGATTAACAAAGAGTAACATCTGTTGGGGTTTAGTCAGAGGAAATGCTCAGACATGGATGTCACTGATACATCTGGCTGATTTGATTAGCATGCAGTCTAATTTTCTGCTTCCATTGTTTGTAATATTTGATTGCTCTGTTTTAAAATGGACCTATTTAATGTGATCCTGCAGGTATTCCTGTAATGTATTGCCTTTTGGAGGTGGTGTCTGTCTGCCCTCAGAAACTCGCTCCCAGATTTGCCCACAAAATCGATTGGATAAAAGTAAGTGTTTGAGTCTAAGAGCTTTCTCTTTTAGCTGATTAAAATTAATATTTAATAACTATGCATCGATTGACACACTGTGTGTGTCTCTCTCTCTCTCTGTCTCTCTCTCTCTCGCTCTCAGGGTCTGATGAACACTAATAAGGAAGATATGCGAGAGCTAGCCGCTCAGCTCTATGCTGTGGTTGTCTCCACCATGTCAGGCAATGAGCTTAAAACTGCTGTACAAAACCTGATCAAGATCACCAAAGACACTCATGTATGTACCACTAATTCAACGTCAACCTTTTTTGTGTTTTGAGTGCCTTTTAAAATTCTACTCAGTACTGCAAACCCCTTTAAAGATTGTGCTTATTTTATGATCTAAAAAAGCAATATTCTTCAAGTGTAGTTTTGCTCTTAACCCAGATGTGGCCTATATTTGCTTTTGAGTATAACACTGGAGCTCTAATGTTGCTAACAAATAATAAAAGTTCATAGCAAAAATTGTTTCCATAAATATACATCACCATAACTTCTCTCAACCCACTCAAACCACATTCAGCTTTTGGTTGAGATGGACTTGTGGATGTGGTTTAGGTCTCAGTATGACATACTATGAAGAAAACTTCTCCACTGCACACAGCTATTTCAGACCACCAGGGCTGGTGTTTACAAAGCAGTTACTCCTGATGCAGTTTGTGCAAACCTTGTCATCTTATTAGGCTCCCTGCAATGGCAAATGGTGATTTTTTTTTTAAACATTTTTATAGCTCCTATCAGTAAGATGTGTTTGATTTAACTAAGGTTATATTTACGGAAAATATTTGGGTGACGGGTGTTTGCTAGCAATGACCTTGTAGCTCCATTTCTAAACTTATAGAGCAAAATTTGAACTCCTTACGTGCTAATTAACCACATCTGGACTAAGAAGAACAACGTGTTCCCGGTACTGCCTGTAGATTGGGTATTTATAGGTATATGCAAATGATGGTTTTATTCACAATAGTAAAAATATTTCTTTTGAAACAGAGTCCTGAGACCCAGCATGGGGCCATTTTGGCTCTTGGCTACATGGTGGGAAGATACATGAGCCAGAGGCAGAGTTTGAACACAGGTGACGCCCTGAACATGGGCCAAATAAGTGCCACACCCAAGGATGATGAGGAACTGATCACTGTGGCAACAAAAACTATTGGTACGGATGAAAGCTCTTTCAATTTGGTATAAATTAGTGAATCAGTTTCTGACACAATCACACTAGTGTTCTTAAGTTTTATTTTGATTGTTTTAGGGAGAGACCAGTGTTTGCGTGTCTACAAATACAGGTTTTATAGAATCACATGACATTTTCTCATGGAAGTGCATCTAGTTATTCTTTTTATAGCTGGATGTTGGCACCTCTTTACATCCTACAGTTTTTGAAATATTTGCATGTCAAAACATCTGTTACTATCCAGTGTAGTGCATGTGTATTCAGATTTTTGGTTGATCAGGGGCCGGTTGATCAGTCTAGCAGAACTAAATACACAATTTTTTTTTTTTTAATCTGCTTGTGAATGTGGTACTAATTCAGCCATTCTTAACCAATAAATGGCCTGGTAAGAGCCAAGTTTAGTTTAGGTTTTTTTTTTTTTTTTGGACCATATCTTTCAGTGTCTACAAATACTGGTATCACACCAAACACACTACGTATTTTCTTGTGGAAATGCAATCATCTAGTTTCTAGGTATGCACCAAAAGGATTGTTTTTTTATTTATTTTTTTGCCAAAACTGAAAACCGAAAATGAGGAAACACTTGGCCGAACACCAAAGGAAATTATTATTACATTTTTAAAGAATAAATCTGTTAGAAAATAAGAAAACATTTATTTAGCATTCAGGCAAGGCACAATATAAAATGCATTTTGAAATAAAATATTTTACTTGGCCCCACTCATGAATAGCCTAAAAGTAAGATAGCTGAATCATCATACAATTAAATATCTTATCTCATAAAACTAGTGAATTCAAGTGCATTTTAATATTATGAACAAAGTGCATTCAGAACAAGTGCTTTAAAAAGTTAAAATATAGAACAACATTCTCTGTAGTCCTTTAACAAAATAGTAGTGATGCACCGAAAGGAAATTTTTTGGACTGAAACCGAAAACCGAAAATGGGGAAGCGGTTGGCCGAAAACCGAAAAAATATAGGTTACTATTAAATTATTAAAAGAATATGTAACAAAACTATGAACATGTTTATTTAGCATTCAAACAATGCACAATATGAAATATATAATTTGAAATAATATATTTTACTTGGCCCCACTCATAAATAGCCTAAGAGATAGCTGAAACATTATACAATTAAATATCTTCTCTCGTAAAACATGTATCCAAGTGCATTTTAATATTCTGATCATAGTGCATGAACAAAGTGCATTCAGAGCAAGTGCTTTAA
>JBBPDH010000080.1:5218066-5232209 GCA_037974565.1 Clupeocharax schoutedeni
GCTTAAAAGAGAGAGAAACGCAAATGAGTTCTAAATTTTTTATTTTTTGGAGGCAAAAGTGAAACAAAGTCTAAAAGGATCTTCTGTAAATGTTTTTTCTTTCCCCAGAGTGCTATGGATACTGCCAGACTAAGTGCAGCCAAGTCTTCTCCCATGATGGAGACAGTTAATATGGTATGTGTTACTGTCATACATCGAGTGACGTAATGATTATTAGACAATCGAGGACATCATTATTCAAGTAATTGTGAATGAGTCCTACTATGACAGTCTTCTCACCACACATTCTGGCTAGAAAACACTCCGTAATAATTGATCCTCCCAATGCCGATGTGTGAGAGAATGTTCTTGTATGTAGGTTCACTGCCTAATGATTGGATTGTGTGTATGTGGTGTAGTGTCTACAGCATTTAGATGTGTCAGTGCTAGGAGAGCTGGTCCCTAAACTCTGTGACCTGCTGAAGAGTGGAGTCGGCCTTGGAACCAAGGTAAACTTGTAGCTTCAAACACAGCACTTTTGTACGTTGGAGTTTTTGTAGCACACATTCACTCTTAACATTTATACAATCAACAGGGAGGCTGTGCAAGTGTTATTGTATCCCTGACAGTACAGTGCCCTCAAGACCTCATGCCCTATTCAGGTAAATCATACCTTGTCTGTCGTCATATGCATAAAACACTGCATTTTGCTTCCCGATGTGGGGTCATTTCCTGGTGATATCTGTAGGGGTGGCAGCATTGCAAAGCTGACAGTTAAACTTTTTGCTGGCAGCCATTCAGGTCCAGTGAATTTGCTTCTGGACCAAGAGGTCATTGGTTCGAATCCTGCCCTCAGCACCACCACTGGGTCCCTGAGCAAGACCCTTAACCCTAAATTGCTCCTGGGAGAGACTGCCCCCTGTAGTTAGGAAATGGAAGTCGCTTTGGATAAAAGCATCTGATAAATGCCGTAAATGAAAATTTAGTGGGAGCAAGTGGGACACAAGTTGTTCAGAAAATAATAATTTAATGTGTACGCTGAACACTGAAGCAGATGTTATTACTTTTCTTTTGGGAAATGTCTTGAAGTGATTCTCTGAAAATGCAACCCTAAAACATTTGAGATGCAGTCCCACATACCTCCACTGGTTTCTGTGGGCTTCATTTATAGGTAAGCTAATGAGTGCACTTCTGAATGGTATCCATGATCGCAGTGTTGTGGTTCAGAAATCGTTTGCCTTCGCCATTGGTCATCTGGTCAGGGTAAGCGGAAGCAGTTTTGCCATGTATTTTTATAAACAAAACAGTTTGAATTTAGAAATTAAATGGGATTCCTCTCACCTGTAGACGGCAAAGGACAGCACTGTGGAAAAGCTTCTGCAAAAGCTCAGCACATGGTACCTGGAGAAAGAAGGTAAGACATTTGTAGAGAAAGGTGGAACTCCAGTTATGTGCTCAAAGTAATAGAGGAAAAATACATGAAAACTAAAAAAGGAGTAACAACAGAAAAGAAAGGAACATAATGAAGGGAAACATTAAATGTGAATGGAAATGTTCCTGTTTTTTTGTTGTTCCTCCTTTTTTAGTTTTCATCTGTTACTTACTACTTCCCTTCTACTTCCCTCCTATCTCCAGAGGTGGTGTATAAGTCTTCGTGCTGTCTGACTGTGCATGCCATCAGTCACTACAGTCCTGATGTGCTAAAAGCTCATGCCGGGTTGGCCCTGCCCCTGGCCTTCCTAGGAATGCATCAGCAGGCTGATGAGCAAGGAGACAGCAGCGATGCCAACCTGTGGGCTGAGGTGTGGCAGGACCATGTGCCTGGTAAGACTCAACAAATCTAAATGTGGTTCCATTTTACATTCTGTAGCAAGTAGTGTTCGTGCTTGGTGACGTTTTCAACCGTCAAACTTGAAACATGACTGCTTATACAGCAGGAAAAGGAAAAACGTGACGCATCTTAAACTTGCCATTATTTATAGTGTGATTGGGGAAGCAGTTCCTCTTTTATTATTATTTTTGCCTTGTTTTTAGAGCAGATTCTCCTCAATGTCAAAAGTCTGTTTTAAAAATGTTTTAAATGGCTAAGAAACCTCTGAAATATATTGTGAGAGAGAGAGAGAAAGGTCAAGCCCTAAAAGTGCCTGTCAGAGAGATTCAATGATGTGGACACTGTTTGTTGTGATTTAATAAAAGAATAAGCAGCCTGTGAGCGCGGCTACCTGCGCTTTTACGGCCTGTTTTGGGGTGAGTAAACTCTACCCATTTTTAGACATCCTTAACCATAAATTGCTTTGAAAGACACGGCAAGTTAATGTCCCCTCGACGGTAAATCTCCAGGCCTTGAGTGGAGAATCCAAACCAGACCAGCTTAAAGTCTCACACTCTCCTTTTTTCCATTATTTATATATTAACCTCATATTGGGAGTGTAAACTTGTTTGCAATCAGTTTAGAGTCTGTACTAATACCTGTATATATTGCTGCATTTTAAATGAAGAGGGTGGCCAAATCACCTGATCACTGGCCCATGAAATGTTAAGCTCTAACATTAATCGTTGATAGTTATTCCTTATGGGAACCGTCATCTCTTCGTCATCATTCTTTATTAATTAGTATATATCCCTAAAATTGTATTACTTATAATTGATTATGTTCTCAGATCAACACCTATCCAGTGTTGACCTGAGATGTATGGATTGCCTCTTGGCTCTACTGTCCGGGGGTAGTGACCTAGATTTATGTAAACTTCTTTGTGTGCACTGTGCAAATAAACAAACTGGATTGTAACCAATTAACAGTCAATGACATCAAAGAAATAATAACTAACTTTACTCTAAAGCTGAAGAGCAGTTTACATACATCTGTAAGTTCATTATTTATGAAGATGAGGAAGAAATAATGAATAGAATCAGCGGCTGGCATACAGATGATGAATTGGATCAGTACTGGCCAACATGCAAATGGTGAATCACATCAGTACAGGCCAAAACCCATTAAGGAAATGCAAATATACTGTTCAAGGTCAAACTGTAAGACAGTTGCATCTCAGATAAACAATTGTTTGCTCAATGCTTTCTGTTAGAAGTTAAAACTTCCATTGTTTCCTAAAGACCCATAATATTTTGAGGGATAAAGAAATATCTTTCCAGCTTTATGCGAGATGCGACCCCTATGACAGACTAAACGATGTCCACAGTTTACTATTTCTATACGTTTTTGTTGATCTGTTTAGGCACTTTTGGAGGAATCAGGCTTTATATGACTGAGCTCATAGCCATCACCCAGAGGGCTTTGCAGTCTCAGTTGTGGAAGATGAAGGCGCAGGGAGGGGTTGCCATGGCTACCATTGCAAAGCAGCAGATTGGTTCTCTGGTGGCTCCACACCTGGGCATGGTGCTGAATGCACTGCTTCAAGGACTTGCAGGACGCACCTGGGCAGGAAAGGTCAGTACACACATACATCAGCCTGATATCGAAACTCACTGTCCCTTTTATCAGCTCTACTTCCTATAGAGGAGTAATTTACAGGTATAGGCTGCAGTCCATGTATTTCTTTCACTTTTAAGCCCCCACTACACCATTTATCAATGATGAGGACCATCAGTGAGCAGGTATTATATGGGTGGTGGATTACTTGCAGAACAGCAGTGACACTGACATGGTAATGGTGTGTGTGTATGTGTGTGTATATGTATACTCAATATGGACTCTCTTTGGTATACACACCTACTCTCCTTGAAAGACAGGCTACAGGTGTTTAGAATATGAATTCACACGCACATTAATATTTTTTCTCGACACCAATTTGTGGCTTTTTATGTAATACCCTTCCCTCTGCCTTCAGGAGGAGCTCTTAAAGGCCGTTGGATCTGTGGTGTCAAAATGCAGGTTAGCGGTTTCTTTTAACTTCTATCTCTCATACATTCTCAGCATGACATAAATTACGCATTATTTCTGCTTATGTTTAATAGTGCAGAGCTCCAGAAGCCTGTGGCAGGCCAGCCAAGTGTGGGTCAAGTGCTGGACCTGGTGCTAAAGGAGTGTAAAAAGGAGAGCCTTGTTTACAAAATGGCAGCCATGCGCTGTGCTGCAGACATTTTAGAGGCAACTGAGGAGGACCGCTTTCAAGAAATGACAGACATTCTGTTGCCTCTCATCCGAAAGGTACACTAGTGATATTTTGGAAGCTGCTTTTTCTCGAAAATGTATCAGAAGTCACTTGTTCACACTACATGAAACCATCCTGAGTAAATACCAGAGATTTGTAATTGTGAGGAGTAAAAAGAGAACAAAGAGAAGGACCCCAGTTAGGTGGCAGCATTTCTAAAGTGAGGGCTCTTTTTTTGTTTGTTACTCAACGATTTTGCCCACAGTAACAACATAAGCTAAGCTAAAGCCCAAGGGTGAAGTCTGAAACACTGACATTTGTCTCTGCATGATATTCTGCTTCATCAGAATCAGCCTGCAACTGCTGGTTCACCTAAACATGAAGATGATGATGACGATGATGCAAAGGCGCGAGAGCTGCAGATGGAGGCTCTGCTGTGTGCATTTGAGGCCCTTGGAAAAGCCTGGCCAAAAAATGCACAGACACAAAGTAAGAACATGCAAAAATGAAACCTATTAAAGTAGGTATCTTCGGTGAGAATCAGATAAAAGGTTTTTTTTTTGTGGCTCCAAACACTAATTACTATTTTGGCCAATCTGCATCGGGTTTACGATTAAAAATAAGGTATTAATTAGTGGTGGGCATAGATACATTTTTTTAATCTAGATTAATCTCACTGTGATCTAGGAATTAATCCAGATTAAAACAGCTCATTTGAATTCTGCCGAAGGCATTCAGAATATAAAAGTAAGTCTTTGAGAGCGGGTTTCTCAACTCCTACAGTAAACTAATTCTGCATTGCACAAGGTGCAAACAGCCTTAGTCTTATCGAAAATAAATTTTCCCTGAAGCAAACCCGGCGGCTTCATAGCTGCATCCATGTAGCACGTCACGCTTGATGTAGTAATTTCACAGTAGGTATACACACAGGTTTGAAGACTCGTTCTCGCCCCCTACAATTCGACTAGGTGTACATCCGCGCTAAAATATCAAGATTAAATTCATCATAGCTTGCGTAGTATAGACCCTGCTCCCAACCCAACTTTATGAATAGATCAACAGCGATAAGAGTCTCCTGTCAACGAAGCACGTTAACGTCAGCCCACCACTAGTATTAATACACTATTTTTGAATGCTGCTGCTACACCTATACCAAATGCATAGCTCAATTATGCCTGACTAAACAGTCAATTGCTTCTTGTTTGTGAATGATGGGGCACTTTATTTGATAGTTATTTAAACAGACAACTCATTTTGCATCTAAGAATTTAAAATGCTAGTTTATTATACAACAAATAACATTATATTGTGTTATTGGAGAATAGAAATGACTGGAAGTGTACTGTTTGTGTTCATTTAGCTCACACAGTAAGACCAACAAAAATAACCTGGTTATCAGAAGTAATTCGAATGTAGACCCTTGCTTATTTTGTTATTGATGCATGGAAGGCGGGTCTGCAGGAAGGCAGGAATTAGTCTGTTTGTGCTTATGTTGCAGGTCAGTATCAGGCAGAGGTGTGTGGGATAATGTGTGACACACTGAAACTGAGCACGTGGAGAGTTCAGCTGGGTGTCCTGCAATGCATGAAGGCATTCTATCAAAGGTCAGAAAATGCAGCTTCCTCAGGAACTAACTTCCTCTGTTTGAATGGGCTGAAATGTTCTGACTGAAACTGAAAGGCTTGTTAAAGATCGGAAGCCTGCTGAGTCAAATGTTCTGTTCTGGTTTGTGTTGTAGGTTACTGCTGTTAGATAAAGAACACCAGAATTCCGGGGTACTGTGTGAGTTTCTGTCCGAAACCTGCACTGCTCTTGCATCGCCACTAGGTGAGGAACCTTTAGAAACAAATGACATGTGCATACAAGTATTCTCTCACCAACAATCTGTAATCGTCTTCTTTTCTTTCCAGAGAACAGAAGTTACTCATCCGTGAGAACTGAGGCCTTGTCCATTCTGGAGATATTACTGAAAAGGATTGAAGGTAACTGTTAGTTTTTCCTTGCTCTAACTAAAATAAGGAATACGAGCAATGAAGGTGTGTTTACATGCACACCAATATGATTATGGCAGTTTGATTACTGTGCCACTTATGCAGACCAAGATTGTGTTCCTAAATATGATGTTATTACAAAATCTGATGTATTTTTTGCAGTTAGGCAATCATTTTATTTAGAAACTGTGGTCCCGCAAATTGGTTTTCTGTTGCTTATTATAGATTTTGAAACTTTTCTTGAATGTGTGTGTAGAGGGTGACCAATGGGATTGCTTGGCAGAGAAGAGTCGACAGCAGCTCCAGCGTTCTCTTGCTACTATGGAAACTGACAGCCGGCCTGAGCTAAAGGATAAAGCCCAGACACTGAGGAGGAAAATTCAGGGCCTTCCTTAAACCACCCTTTCCCAACACAGACCCCAGGATTCTTGATTCTACGTTCTCCACCGCAGTTACAGCATACAGGCCCAGCATCCACCTCATCTGCCAACCCAATATAAACAAATGTGGTTGCAGACCCTCTGTTTAGTGCTAGGCAGACAATTTTAACACCCTTTTCTCTCATCTAATAAGAGCAGAATTTCCAACAAACCTGTGCCAGTGGTCTCTTAGATGAACTTTTCCTACAGTAAGCATAAACCTACCATCACACGTGTTTTGTTTTGCCAGCTGCTCACACTTTTCCCTGGTTGCACACTTGTAAGGCTTCTATTTGGGTAATTTTCTACTTTCCCAGTGCATACTACCAGCCTGTGTGTTTAAAAAGATCCTAAAACAGTTCACCTGGCCTAATATTTATTACTGAAGTGACTGAACATCAGGGAGATGTTTTAAAGAACTGCTTGAAACTGCAAATATGAGCCTGAGCTGGACAGGCTTGGATCCTGGGTCGTTTTAGTCAAGCTACTGCCACTTTGAAATGTTTACCTGTACTAAACTACTGGAGCCTCCATGGGTGGAATGACTATTGCAAGCTTGCTTAGAAAAAAGAGCCTCATTACAGTTTTAAAGGTGGTCCATTAGTTATAGATTAGATTTGTGTAAGAACAGCCAAAGCAGCCATCTTGTTTTTTAAGCTAGTAGAGTCCATGAAATGTCAAGGGAATGGAGAATCAATGCCATAAAAAACGTTTGGAATGTGACATTAAAAAGGATTTGGTAGATGCTGTGTATGTAAAAAATCATGTAAATTGAATCTGAATCTTTGATTTGCCAATGTTTGCATGTTACATGGTGTGTGTAAAAAAATATATTTTCCAGGGGAGAAAAATCTTGCAGTTTCACGTAACTCATGCTAGATTAAACAGTTGGGTTTTTTTTTTAGATGTGGTAAAATAAAATGGTAATTATTTAACTCAGCAGTAGGCCTTCTGGACCAGGACTGAGGTGCATTGTGTACAGCTGGACTCTGGTCACCTCATACAGTGTGCATGTTTGCTTAATCTCATACAAGAGCTGTCAAATTGGCAGAGAAAACACAAATGCAAATAACATGGGTTCCTAATCCTAGTGACCATGTTATAAAGCAGACGCCAATCCTAGTAACCTCAGCCGATTCATCATTCACGAAGATAGCTAAATTCAGAGAGAACATGTTCATTTCTGTATTTCTGTTTAACACGAATGGTTTTAAAGTAAAGCGGGAAAAAAATGTATTGCGATTAATCGCAATTCTGTGTCAACCCAATATATAATGAACATACGAAGTCATCAATTTTACAAAGGCTTTATTAGGTTTTTCCCCAAATCTGTTACTCTTTTAAAAGCTGTGAGATAAAAACAAAACTTCCTTTTGAATAGAAAATGCATAACATCTTCAAACCTGGGTGAGGTAGCTCAGTGGGTAGGATACTTGCCTCTGGACCAAGAGGTCATGAGTTCAAATCCTACCTTCAGCACCACCACTGGGTCCCTGAGCAAGACCCTTAACCCCAAGTTGCTCCAGGGAGAGACTGCCCCCTGTAGTTAGGGAATGGAAGTCGCTTAGGATAAAAGCATCTGATAAATGCCGTAAATGTAAACCTGAGAGAATCTGTCTTAAGACAAAAACGTAGCTTTAAATAACTTGAATTTAAGGACAAAGCCTAACTAAAGTCCCGCCTCTCACTCCAAACTCCTGCGACTGTCCTAGAGCCCCTTCCTCCGCTGTCTCTGCCACACCAGGATGCTTCGCCTTGAGGTTATATGAGTGACGTCGTGCTTCAGTGGTAATTGAATTCACTTTTGCAAAGCACACATATTACCCTTGTCCGGTCCAAATCCCCCTCTGGTAGTACCTTGAAGAGAAATAGTTCATTTAACAGCGTGTGTTTACAATCCATCGCTAGCTTGACTAAGCAGTAGCATTGGCCACGTGAAGTGGCTTCTTCTGGCATGCTGGTCGCCGATGTAGCGCAATACTGCCCCCACTGATTGTGTGGTACTGCAATGCAGAGGGGCGTTTAATTTTCAAATTAATCGCACGATCAATTTTAAAGCATTATAGAAAATAAATTCATGCAATATTTTTAACAGACCTAGTTTAAAGAAAAGACTACTTTTCCTCACTACACATTTATTATAGTAAAATTACCCCAATCTTGAAAATATGCTTTCAAAAACCTAGTGCAAACTCTAATATTACATGGTTTTTAGTTGGATTAAGGCTTGAATACTCCTATTATAGCCTAAAATTCCCACCACCGTTCATTTCAGTGAAGTCTATTTCCAAACTTTATTTCTATACAATGTCCGCTATACAAAGAGCAAGGTCAGTAGACACCAATCCACCTGGACATGCAGAGATTAGTTCCAACTTGCATCTAATCTGCTACCCAACCATAACACAACAGTCCAATAAAGGACTTCTGAAAAAATTAAACTGCAGAAAGGCTATTAACCACTGAACTAGCCAGTGAGCCAAATCATTTAGTTTCAAGTTAGATGATGGATCATCAAGCCCTACGGAGCAGGAAATGCTCACAATTATAATGAAAATGTATAACAATGACTAGATTTATACTTTTATTGATGTTAGCCAGAATAAAATTTAAACAGTTGGAAGTAGTGGAATAAGTGACAGTGTGGAATAGGATGATGGATAAATACGAAAAATAACAGCGAAACAGCACAGATACGAAAAATAACAGTAAAAACTTCTTTTCAAATGCCTCAGGTCATCAACAGAACCTCTTTTGGTACATTATCCTAAAAGCTATAACAGCAACAATATCTTAATTCCCAATGTACACAGATTTTTACCGTAAAAAGAAGTGATTAGAAAAATGTAGAAATGTTTTAAAAAGTGATACATGTGTATATTATATGCACTACCGAAAGAAGCAGCTTGTGAATACACTGTAAGCAAAGGTGCACACGTGCATCGGTTTAGCTAGCAAGTATCTGCCGCTGCCGTTTATCCTTGGTCTTATCTTGTGTGCGCTGGGCCAGAACTTTGCCCTCATGTGTCTGTGTTGTGCGTGTGACTGTGGAAATGCCATCCACAAACTTGGTCTTGAAGAGCACGTTAGCGTTGGTGAACATTCCATCCTTCAGAGACACCACCACAAACTACAAAAAGGAAAAACAGTAAAAATAAAATAATTTTCCGACCACTTTTGATTAAATTAAAGCAAGGCTAAACCTATATGACATAGAAAATGTTTTAATAGTCTCAAGATTGGGTGTGGAATTTCTAACCTGGGAATGCGTGAAATGCGTACGCAGCATCTGTCCTATGTTCTGTGTGTGCGAGAGGTCAAGGGCAGCATCCACTTCGTCCAAGATGTAGATAGGAGCGGGTTTGAACAGCAACATGGCTAAAATCAACGACAGTGCCACCAGAGATCTGAAAGACACATCAGACATGTTTATATATTACAATTACACAGAATTAAAACCATTTTAAACAGAATTCCTGTTTTAGATTACCAGAATCAGGCACCATTTGGTGAGTTCCTTGCACAAAAACATTGGTTTGTTGCCAGATTCAGTCGGCGCTTTGGAGTTAAAACACAAACTGTTCTGAGTGTCCGGGACTGGACTTAAAGGTGTTATTTCAAGTTTAGCTCACCTTTGACCTCCACTGAGTTCAGTCAGGTTCTCCTTCCAAGTGTTTCCAAGGGCAACTTTAAACTCCAATCCATCTAGGACACCACACCCCTCAGGTGGGGCTAAACGGGCATTAGCCCCCGGCAGCAGAGTGGAAAATATGGAGCCAAAATCCTTATTCACCTAAACACACAATACACACAAAATTACACGCTGCATGTAGAAATGGTTCGTCGCAGCACGGATGCTTTAGTATTGTGCAAGTAAAAAACATGCTGACCTTTTGCCATGCCACATTAAGTGCCTCATTCTTTTTCTGGTCCAACTCTCTGATCGTCTCCAGAATCTTCGCCTTGTCATTCTCCACAATCCTCTTCTTCTTTTTCAGGTCATTATACTGAAATAAACATTCAAATACCAACACTGAACATTAAAAAGTGTAGAACAGCTGCTTATTAAGGTGGTTCAAACTGGTAAACATGATTTAGGAACCAAAATGCCTTACAAAACTTAGGTGCTGCTGAACACTGAAAACAGCGGTTTGTGTTCGATAATTAAACTTTTGATGTTTGTCAGCAATATTAGACATGCAGCTCCAGTTTCCAAACTAAAGAACATTTGCGTTTGTCTTTGCTCATGGAAAACGGGCTAAATGGAAAATTGTGCACTTTGAATTTTTCCACGATAAAAAAGGTTGATCAGATAAAACATCCTGAAGGAGCTGCTAGGCTAAAGTAGCTAACAAGTAATGCAAGCTTATGTAAACCAAGCAGCAATGAGTAAACTACATGCCTAAAACATCACACAGTTGTCTCACATCTTAAAGTAATCTAAAGTCAATCAGCTTATGTTTGCGTCAAGGCTTTTCCCCTCAGGGGTGGCCACAGCGAGTATCAAGCAGAAAACCATGTTTATTTTTTTGCTGAAGTACAACATTAACCTTGTAAAATCATTCTAATCCCTACTAAACCATATATAGTGTCGTATACCCTCTCCTCAGCCTCACTGAGCATGTTCATGGCCCTGCGGTTGATGTTCCTCTCTAGCTTGTCTTTCGTCTCCTCCAGTTTTTTCAGTCTCTGCCCAGCTTCTTTAGGTCTGTTTGTCTTGAAGTCATATGCAGAGTTGGGCTGACCAAACAGATGCCGCTCAGATGAAATCCAGTCATTCTCAGCCAACATGCGTGTTACCTGCACAAAAAGGCATTAAATGATGTCACTTTTATCCACTCTCTTGTAGCAATAACAGTCCAATCAATTTAAGACCAATCTCTCCAACACATACTCTGGCAACTGCATCAGCGCTGTCCTTCTTGTGTTTGCTGATGTTGTGTTCAAGCTCTTTGATTTTGAGCTGGGCATCGTTGTTTTGCTCACTGAGCCGACTTGCTTCTTCACTCTTCCCTTTGATCTCTCTCTCCTGCCCTAAAATCACCTCTTTTTGCTTGGAAAGCTGCTCCTGCGCTTGCCGCACAGCTTCCTACAACACACACACACCGTATCTAGATTCAAGATCAAGATTCAAGATTCTTTATTTGTCACATGCGTAGCCATACAAGTACAACACACAGTGAAATGCCTTGTTTTATGGCTTTTTGCACTGCATTATGGCTTATTGTAAAGCAGTCATGAGGAATACCAAACATTATTCAGACCTTAATAAAATAAGAATCTGAGTATTCGTTCCGACCTATTTTTAGTTTGTGGCTTTGAGGCCATCTGCAGTTGCTAATTGAGTCTCAAAGGCCAAAGCCTGCACAACAATTTGTAAAAATCTTACCTTATTGGCCTCGACCTCAGTTCTCATAGTACTCATCTGCTCCTGTATGGCCTTCATGGCCTCATCCACAGCCTCAATCTGCTGTTCATAGCCAGCCTGCTCTCGCTTCAGCTCCTCCAGCTCTAGAGCAACAGCATCAGCCTCCTATACACACAGAAATACAGACTCGCCTTGTCATTTCCGAAACAAACATGCAAACTCTGCAAATTAGTACATAGTTAAAAGAGCGGTCCTTGACAGACAGATGGATCTGATAGAAGTAACGGGTAATGCAGATTAATCCCAGAGCAAAGAACGCTACGGCAAAATAAAACACTATTGCCAGGTGGTAATGTGGCTACAGCCACTGACAAACTCATTAAGATGACTTTAGTCAAGCAGCTAAGGACAGACACCTGTTGTCTCTCCTTGAGCTTTTTGGTGAAGGCATCGGCTTTGCTCTTGGCCTGGTTGAGGTTCTGCTGAGCTGCTTTCAGTTCTTTCTCCCTTTCTGCCTCAGCATTCTTCATTTTGTTCTCCAGTATCTTGTACTTGTCCTCCGCCTTCTTCTGCACCTCTTTCGTCTTTCCAAGAGTCTCCTCGCTTTCCTCTACCATGAGGGAAAAAAATCAATTTAAATAAATAAACAAATAAAGGTCTTCACTTTATAGCCGTCTGAACCAGTACCAGTCTATTTATGCATAGAATGGGTTTTAGGTATATCATGACTGGCTGATAATAACATGATCATGCTTGTTGTAAACAGGTTATGAGCATTTTAAGGCATTTAAATTGAAATCTAAATAGCAATCATGAAATCTGAAACTGCTTCTGTCGCAACACAACACTTCCCTCCCTCTTAAAAGATCAATCACATCTCACTTGAACTAATAGATTAAGTGAGTGGTACTTAGGCTGCCAAGAGGAAAGTGAATGAGTGCATGTTAGAGTGCATACCAATGGTCTTGCGGAGGTTCTCCAGTTCCTCTTGTTGTTTGTGGAAGGAGCTCTGATGCAGCTTGGTCTCAAGTATCTGAGCTTCCTCAGTCTTCAGGTCCAACTGCTGCTTCAGCTGCCGAAACCTTCAAGAACAAAGCAAAACAATGAATCCTCTCTCTCCAACATAGACAACATCTCTCTTCCTCTCTCCTGCTATTCATAGAAATAATGTTGTCGATTTCCATGTGTACCCAAAGTATGCATCCATAAAAACAGTTTAGTGAGGCGGTTGTAGATACTGGGGTTTCTTGGTTACTAACTTTTCAGCAGTTCCTTTGAAGCTGCTAAGCTCTGTTTCCACAGCAACAAGCTCTGCCTCTTTAGCCCTCAGGTTGTCCTGGACTTCTTTCACTGACGCCAGCTTCGAGAGCACCGAAGCTGTCTGAGCACGAGCACCTACAAACAGATGCAAACAACTGACTGTAGATTACTGTACATCATTTCACCCCAGCCAATTCGGAATTACTATACTATTTGCATCCGCTACTGTTCCTGGACTGAGGGTTAATTTGCTATGTTCATCCATCAAAATACAATACAGGGGGTCCTCGGGTTACAACGTATATGTCCGTACTTGCGGACAACTAGTTTGCTTGCACGCAGTAGAATATTACACAGTGAATATTCTTCCATTTAGGATGGTGTTTGGAGTTTACATCTGTGTTAGGACAGGTAAGTGCCTAGGGTGTGTTTCGACTAACACCAAAATTTGGGTTACAACACTGTCGAAGGAACGGGTCTGTGTCGTAACTCAGGACCCCCTGTATATCTTGCCATTATGCACACCTCCTGTTAGTGTTCCCTGCGGATCAAATACATCTCCTCCGAGTGTAACTGTTTTCGTGCTGACATGCTTATCAAAAGCAACTTTCTTGGCGTTGTCCAGAGTGTCGCAAATGAGCGTGGTTCCAAAAACATACTCCATGGCCTTGCGCAGCTCTGACTCATAACCCACCAATGACAGAGCTGTGTGCACATTATCCTCCCCCACCTGAAACAAGACAAGATTAAAGACCCTCATCAAAAACAACACTGCAAAAATGTCGTCCATCTTTTTCTTAAAAGGTCTACTACCAGATGTTTAGCAGTGTTGACCACACTGCTGTTGAGAGTCCGTGCAGAGATCTTGTTCAGGGGGATGATGGTATATCTACGCTTCAGGTCACCTTTTTCCAAAATCTTCTTTCCAGTTACCTGAAAGCAGAAATGATATTTTTGCAGTCTAGGAAATTTAAAGATCCATGTCAAAGGTCTAAGTCATTTACAGCAAAGTGGACC
>JBBPDH010000080.1:5324318-5337753 GCA_037974565.1 Clupeocharax schoutedeni
GGCCGCGGCGGGAATGGAGCACAGAGCCGGGCAAGTTGAAAAAAATTTTTTTTACAGCACATGTTTAGGCTATATTCGGACCATAAGACACAGGGAATTCCCCCCAATTCTGGGGGGGGGAAAGTGCGTCTTATGGTCCGAAAAATACGGTATACAAGTTACTTTTGAAAATGAGACTTTTAAAAACAGACAGACTGGATCTAATGGGACAGTGAGCCTTTAAGAGTCAAAGTGAATTAAATGTTATTTCTACAAATAATGTAATCTGTCAAAAGACTTGACAAAAAAGCCTGAAATTACCCGGATCAGTCTCTTCCTCCTGTCTGGCATCCACAGGGAAGATGTTCAGCCTTTTGGACAAGAGTGCACTTTTCCTGTCAATCAAGCATATTACAGGGCTCAGTGCAGTTTACACTCACTAAACTCTGTTCTGTTATCCTGAACATCTCTAGTTTCTCTCTTTCTTTGCCGTTTACCTCCTGCGGACGCCATTCAGCTCGCTGGTGATGCTGCGGTCGTGTGTGTAGCCGCGGTCGTGTGTGTAGCCCTGCCCATCATCATCAAAGCGGATCTGATTGGCCGGCCAGGCACTCGGTCTGCCATTCGGTCTCTTTCCCACCTTCATATCAGCAATAATGTTCCTGAGAGATGAGAGGCAAACAGAATGAACAAAACCATTTCTCTCCGGGATAAGAGCTGCACAATATACCATTTAATATATTTCACAATATAGGTATCTGAAATACGCAAATGAGTTTCTGACATCAAGATCAATATAATTTAACTTTTGTGGGACCTCCGTTCACCAGAACACACAGTGACTCACCTGGAGCCGTGACAACCACTAACGGCTCCAGGTGAGTCACTGTGTGTTCTGATGAACGGAGGTCCCACAAAAATTAAAATTATATTGATCTTGTTTTGCTATCATGTATTAAATGGGTCCTATTTCTTGAGTTTAATCACGAGTTTAACTTCAGCATGAATGTGTGGGGTTAAACTGCTGAACATAGAGATTACATGGAAATGCACTGGTTTAGTGAAGCAACTCTTGATTTGGTTATTTTTGCAGCTCAGTTTCCACATAAGGACTGTATAGATGGGCGGAAGTATATTTTGAACCTTAAATAAATTTAATATAAGGTAACAACAATATGTGGCAGTGAAACTGCAATACTACTATTCTGTCACTATCGTGCAGCTCTAGGCTTGGATTAACAAGGCGTATCTGTTTACTAATTAAATTAAATTAGAGAGCAGTGTTTAAACAGTGACGTTTCATAACTGTCAAATCCTAAACAGTGTACTTTTACTAATTACTTCTTAATTGAATAGGGCTGTAGGCGCCCCCCAGTGGTCAATCCTGGTTATGTCTGGACTCACTCAATGTCTTGTGCTTCTCCTTTTCTCTGCTCCTGAGAAACAGCCTCGTGTTTGCGAAGCTGCCGGAGAAGCTCTGATTTGGCCTGAGAGGCGTGAGGCAGAGTGGACGCAGCCGCAGAAGCAGCAGCAACAAGCTCCGGACTCAGAGACTCACTGTAACACACACACAATTTTAACTGTATCCACCATGTAATGCACACAGAGTACGGTACTGTGCAAAAATTACTTCATATTTTGCTTTCAAATATCCAGACTTCCTTGTATTTGTAATCTGGTCTTGAGGAACAGTTCTCCAGGCTACCTGAAGGACTTTCAAAGACTCAAATTTTCAGTCCAGTCACTGAACCTGACCAGTTTCAGAGGAATGTGTTTTGGTCTAAGACATCCTAATCATTCCAGCAGAACAAAGCACATCTAACTTGAGGCCTGAACCAGTGAAGAAACAGGAGCAGATGATTCCAAATGATCAGTCGGTGATCAGTATACTGGTGGTGCTGAATGATGAGTGGTTGTATCTTTAAGCACTTTGGAGGCTGTCATAGTAAAACATTTGTTCCCATTTCTTACACTAAATCTACTCAATATGTAAAAGGTAAGACAGTTTGTCAGGAATACAATAGTACTTTTGCACCAGTGAGGTGATTCAATGCAAAATATGAAGAAATTACAGACTTTTGCACAGTACTGTTTAAGATGCAAAAACAGACCGGTCACAGCCAGCCACTTTAAATTGACAGATTGAAGGGAACATACTATGCAAAACTCTTGTTAGATATAATAGGTCTATGGGCTATACATAGACCTAAAAAAATCATTCCTACATAAAATGATTTCACTGGCTTTATTCTTTACAGTTACAGGCCCTTTGAAAATAAGACCATTGTGTCTTAATACTGGGCCAATTTGTATAGAATCACCCTTCATCTGTAGAGATCCCACCCACTAGTCTTTTTGTCTGCTAGTTTTACGAGCACAGATAAGCCGAGTGCCATGGCTACATGCAGAGGCAAGTCACACATGAAGTGTTGTGTTGTTGTTGCAAAGAACAGCACAAATCCATCAACTTTCTCCCAGCAAAAGAAAACTGAAACTGCAATTTTGATGGCCGTGTCCCAGCAACGATCGGTTTCGATTAAGGAGCTGTGAATAAGGAGCTGTCTTCAGTGTCTTGGGATGGGGGTCTGTATCTACTGTCTGCGACAAGTCGGCAGTTGAGGGAGATGAAAGTACTTTCAAATAATGACTTTAGTGTTTCTACCGCAGTTAAATATGCACTAACGTGTTAGTTTTGTTTCTTTTCATATGCATGGGATGTATGGGGCTTGGCCTGCAACAGCTTATTTGCATAAAAAAGGACAGAGCCCTGAAATGGCTCGTTTGGAAAAGAACTGAAACTGTGAAGAATAAAGCTGGTGAGATCTCTATGCGAAAGTGATTTTGTGCAAAGAACTTCATGAACATGTTTTGTATAGCCCACTGACATGACTTTTTTGAGTTTTTCATAATATGTCTCTTTTAAAATGCTGTGTTATCGCAATGTTAGACGACCTTGGGAGTTAAAGCGTGAATAAATCAGAGTTCTGCTCGCTTCACCTTGCTGGCGTCTCTCTGCTGGCCTGCTGGAACGGTCTGGTGCTGGTTGCAATCTGCTCAGATTTGGACGGGGCCTCCTCCCCACTCGGCTGGACTTTGGGGGCTTTGATTCTGCGCTTGGAGGTCACGTCAACCTTCATGGCCCCGAGCAGCTCCAGGAGACCCTTCTTACCCGCCTTCTGGGGGCATCAACAGAACGCACTGCACTGTATTCAACTGCACGGACCTAACGTACCAACTTAGGGCTAATATATGAGCTTCTGACTAGTGCAATAGCTTGGGGCAAACATGCAGAACATATTAGCTTGTGGATAGAAAGTTAGCTCAAAGCTAAGAAGCTGGCTCATGGCTAGCACATAAGATTGAAGCCAACATGTTGGCCTCTGGCTGGCGTGTTATGTCAGGTGGTCTCACCTCATTTTCTTCAGCCGTGGCTGCCGGTTTGGTTTGTGAGTGGGGTTTCAGGTGTGTGTCCTGACACAGAGCTTCAGACCGGACTTCTATTTTCTGTTCTGGACTCACATCTATTTCTACACTCCTCTTGGACTGTAACTGTCCAGTTCCATCGCTCTTCACGTCCTCTGAGGGAGGAGAGGTCGTCCCTTCTTTCTTTTCACACAGACGAACCCCCGCGCTCCCAAACGCTCTCCGGCTCACCTGGAGCACCGTCCTACAAGACCGGTGCAGGAATGGGACCAATTTAGACGTTAATTAAAGATGGACAAGGTTAGGAAAACATATATTTGTCCCATATAGACACACACAAATTTACATATAAGTACGTGTATCTTAAAGGAACATTTAAAAAAAAACTGCCAAGAATAGAGGCAGTAAAACGGTCCTACAATTTTGCCCACAGATGTAAAAAATAACGTACAATACATAAAACAAACATTGAACGTGTACGCTAATGAGTATTTGTGTGTTTGAATGACAGTTATGCTTTACTTAATGTAAAACAACGCGTAAAGGAGCTGGGACATGTCAACGTGTTTGAAACTTTTCGTTCCACCTTAAATGGCAGTGCAGTTACACGATGGAGTTTGAGGTGCCGCACTGTAACTATAGTAACTATTTAAGGTGGGACGGAAAAGTTCCAACCAGAAGCTAACTTTAGCCTCGAAATTCTTTAACCTTGTAGATTTGAGGCAGAAAACGACAAGCTCACCTCAAAACAGGGACTCGGATCATCCCTTCACACCGTGGGGAGACGACTCGAGGACCCTGCGAGAGATTTAAAGCGATGTCTGCTGCGAAAAAAGGTTTTAAATCTCTCTCTGCTGCCTGAAGGTAAAAACACACCCCTGCGCTCTCTCTCGGGTGCAGCAGCCAAACACGTCCGCGTCAAGCGGTACAAACGTTCCGGATGAGAGATGCAAATGTTTTCTTGCATTTAACCTTTTTTTTTCCCATAATACTTATGGTTACTCGTAATATTCATATTCATATTCTTAATATTCGTATTTTCTGATTAATACGTACATTTTGTTTGTATTTGTTTACTCTTTAATTTATTTTTGTATTCTTCTCTGCAATTCCTTCGCTTTGAATCGATATAAAAGAAATGCAAATTCTTAAAATAATTAAGTCATAAGTAAATAATTGTAATAAAATTTATTACAATGGCTCTCACTGATGCAATCGCTACAGCTGACTTTCACTTCCCCACCCGTATTCCGACAAGCCACGCCCCTTTGATGTGGGTAAGGGAACGTTCCAAGCCGTGTACATGCAGCCTTCTTAGGGCACCTAATGGAGAAAATGTGGTGCCTACGAACAAAACAAATAAACAAATTAGTAATACAGTTCTAAATATAATAAATCACAGAATTAAAAATAAAAAGGCTAAAAAGGCTAATCTGAACTAATTAAAAACAACATGGCTTTTTAAACACAGATGCTTGATTAGTAATAATAATATTAGTAATAAGATAATAATAGTAATATAATAAGAACTCTATAAGTAAGGTACTGTTTTGACCTTTACGCTCTGTAACCCAGGGGTGTCAAGCAAGCAGCTGGTGTTCTGGTGGTTAGGGAGTTGCCCCTGCGATCAGAAGGTCATGGCTTCGAACCCGGGTCGTGGGTTCTGCAAGTAGAACGACTGAAGTACCCTTGAATAAGGTACAAACCTCACACACTGCTCCCCGGGGGCTGCCCACTGTTTCATTTGGTGAATGAGTTGAAAATAGAGAAGTTCACACTGTGTGCTTCGGTGTGTTCATGTGTGAACACTAGGGCTGGGAATTTAACACGTTAATTAGATTAATTAATCACAGAAAAAAATAACGTATTAATATTTTTAACGCAATTGACGCGTATAGACATGTGACCTTTCACTTTGTAGAACTGCAGCCAAGATACTCTTGGGTAGAGCTCAGATACTCGGATCCTTTTTTGGATTCGCCTCCCTCTGAGTCACTCTGTAAAGTGATCCAGATCTGCGAGTCACCAAATGCTGGTAAATTCACTCATTAGCCTAGCGGGCTTTCAGACCGAATGCGGGCACGTGCTGGACTCTCCGCGAGGGTTTGCGCTTCCTCTCAAAAACACAGCGAGAACGTGCCGCGCTTGCTGCCGGGCTCAGTGCAAAAGTAGGCATGATTTTCTAAACTCTCCTGTCCCAGATAACAGAATTAGCACTAATGCTAGCTCTGTTAGCACCAAGAGAGAATATGATGTGGGTTTTGTAGATTCTGGACACTAAGAGACCTTTAAGATTAGCTTATCCTCCATACCTGTTTTGTGTGCGCGCGTGTGTGTGTGTGTGTGTGTGTGTGTGTGTGTGTGTGTGTGTGTGTGTGTGTGCGTGTGTGTGTGTGTCTTTGGGTAGACACTGGTTTATGTTCAGTAATCATTAAAACTGTCATTTGTAACCAATTGTGATGTTGTAAGCAGTGTCATTGGTTTGTGTTCAATAAGTTACAACTGTCATATACTGTAACCTAATTCATAGGTTTGTGTTCAGTCAGTGATGGCATGACCATTGTAGCCTAAGGTATAGGCTTGTATTCAATAATAAATGGTAAAAACTGCTTCTTGTAATGTATGTATCTGCGATTAAATGCGATTAATTAGATTAATTAATTGCCACACCATGTAATTAATTAGATCAAAAATTGTAATCGCTTGACAGCACTAGTAAACACATATAAGGGCCACTTCATCTTAAATAAATGTAGTGGTTCAAATTCATATTGAAACCACCCATAAGTAACAGACCCCTACCACAGGGTCGAAGGGCACATAAAGAGTTTTGACAAAGATTTATAGTAATTTGGTAAGATTATAATAGTAATATAATATTGTCAAATTATCATTTTATCATATAGGTGGTTGCACCAGAGAGATTGCTCCTGTAATTAGGGAATGGAAGTCGCTTTGGATAAAAGCACCTGCTAAATGTCTATATGTAAGGTACTGCTTTTACCTTTATATTCTGTAACCCAGGGACCCAGACCATTTCTTCTCGCATTTATTATTACATTTGCTATAATTTTATATTCATTTATTCATATATATTCATTATATTCATTAATTTGAATACATAAATGTAGTGTTTAATATTCATACCCTTGAGAATAGGACCTATCATAGCGTACAACGGCAAAGAAAGCGTGAATTTAAGGTTTATTGTGAACTTATCAATCACAGCGCAGGAGGGGCGGGGATTCAGCAGTCTAGACCGCCGGGCCGCTTGAGAGTGAACTACTAACCAATCAAAGCACAGGAGGGCAGGGGCTTAAGCGCTCTAAATTGGCGGAATGCTTGAGTCTGAACTACTAACCAATCACAGCCCGGAGGGGCGGGGCGTGCCTGAATGCGGGTGGGAAACCACCCCGTATTCTTGCACATCCAAACCTGGCAGGCGGCGGCGAGAGCCACCCGGCACCAACCGCACCGCCACTGGACACAGGAACTCTTTCTCTCCAGGAGGTATGTGTTCACTTCGCCCGGACCTCACCGAGTCGGTACTCAAATGGGACCGTGTCGCGGAATACCGGGTCTTTCTGCGCGACCTCCTGGGTTTAGCCCTCTACAGCTAGCTGAACGTGTTTTGGTGGTCCGTGGTGGTCACCTATCCCGGTTATAGTTAATTTCTCTCGGACATGTCGTTCCAAAATTTGACTGCGGGTCTCTCCGGGGATCCTTTAACCGCTTTCCTTGTGACGATCTGTACTGTCCTGCTGTGAACTCTGGCAGGAGAAACAGCACAGAACCCTCTTGACCCCCTTTCCCCCAACCCCAACGCCCTTCATCCCCACCCCCCACCAATACAGCATCTGCGTTCTTTGGTTATTCACACGTTTAAAGGGTCCACATGTTACATCCCCGCCACGCACAGTCGTGACGTTTGTATGTGGATCTCTATCAAGTTTCAGACTCTCTTCATTACTTTCTTATCTGGACTGTGCCTTTACAAATAAGGAGTGTTTCAGCCCGTAAGCAGTATGATATAAAATGCCGGGCCAGGGGAATGAATATAAATGCAGGATGGTGCAGAAACTGGCAGTGTGTAATTGTAGATTATAATTGTTTTGTGTTTGTTTTTTTCTCTCATCCAGATCCCTCAGGCCCAGAGAAAAGACATCCGGATCCCAGAGAAAAGTTCAAATTCCCGTTGCCATGGCACCACACCCTGTGGTCCAGGCCATGATAGACCTGTCGGCTGGAGCCATAGGTACATCCACCCCCACCACCCTGTGAGAGACAGTTATACTAAGTGATGGAGGAGAGGGAGGACCACCCTAGTCACCTAGAGAGAGAGAGGACAGTTAAACTGAGTTTTGGGGGAGAGGGAGGACCACCCTACTCACCCAGAGAGAGGAAAGTTATTGAGTAATGGAGTGGGAGAGGCCAGTTTACATAGTAAAAGCTCATCATTGTGTCCAGGCCTTATCTGACCACTGGACCTGTGAAGGTGCTGACTGCTGCGGTTTCTGCATTGTTTTCCACACACACACACACTGCTCTCTGACCCTTTCTATCATGGGGATGGGAGACGGGTTCAGTATTTAACCCTTAGGCATCCGAAACTTTAATATGAATACTTTGCATACTTTATTACATAATTATATATTTTATTTTAATGTAATTATGTCATTATATAATTACTCAGTGAATTGCATAAATCATTTGCTGCAGTATTTAAGGTGGACCCAGTGTAACTTATTCTGCCTGTGGTCCTGCAGGAGGGGCGGCATGTGTTTTTAGCGGTCAGCCGCTGGACACGGCGAAGGTGAAGATGCAGACGTTCCCGAGTCTGTACCGCGGCTTCGTCCACTGCTTCCTGTCCATCTACAGGCAGGTGGGGCTGCGGGGGCTGTACCAGGGCACCAGCCCCGCCCTCATGGCCAACATCGCAGAGAACTCTGTGCTTTTCATGAGCTACGGCTTCTGCCAGCAGGTGGTGCGCTTCACCTGCGGCCTGGAGGACGGGGCCACCCTCAGGTGAGAGGCATTCTGGGATGGAGAGGGGACGATCAAATTCCCCAGCTTTTTCTTCAAATTTTCCTCCTTAAATGATGTGGCATGTTCATTCTGGAAACAGAGACGTGGCTGAATAGTACCTGGACTATGTAGTATATTTCTCGTTCACTTTCTCTCTTTTCTGTCTCTCTCCCTCTCTCTCTCTCTCTCTCTCTCTCTCTCTCTCTCTCTGTAGTGATGTGCAGAAGGCGTGTGCAGGGTCTGTAGCCTCTGTGTTCGCCTCTCTAGTTCTGTGTCCAACTGAACTGGTTAAATGTCGACTGCAGGCCATGCATGAGATGGCAGCGTCCGGCAGGATCGCCAGCGCACAGAAGTACAACACTTTCACCTGAATTCACATACATTCACTTACATGAATCAATTCTCAGCAACATTCACTTACATTCGCCATCATTCACGTAATCATCTTTTACATTCACCTCTCTCTCCCTCTCTCTCTAGCTCTGTGTGGTCTGTTATAAAGTCAATTGCCCAAAATGAAGGTGCCACAGGGTTTTTCCAGGGTTTGACTACCACGATCGCCCGTGAGGTTCCGGGATATTTTTGTTTTTTCGGGGGGTATGAGCTCTGCCGGTCCCTCTTCGCTGAACACATGCGCTGCAGTAAAGAAGACATAGGTACACACACACACACACACACACACACACACGCACATACATCACAAACACTGCAGAACTGCAAAATTTTTGATCTTAACACTTCTACCACTAATAATAATAATAATAATAATTATTATTATTATAGCAATTATTTTCATTGATATAGGGCTTTTCTCAATGTCTCCTCAGTTTCTGTGGTGAGAAGGTTTGTGTAATTGTTTGTGTCTATGTTGTTCAGGTGTAGCCCCAATTGTGTTCAGCGGGGGGTTTGGGGGGGCATGTTTGTGGTTGGTGGTTTATCCGATGGACTGTGTGAAGTCCAGGATCCAGGTGATGTCCATGATGGGCCGACAGGCAGGATTCTTCAGGACCTTCATGCACATCTTCAGGACAGAAGGTATAGCAGCCACTTCTGAATCTGTTCATCTGCATTATTTTAGTGCACAGTCAACGTTGCTTTATTGAATGTAACACACTGTAATAATTAAAATGATGTAGTGTTTGTTAAGGTTCCAGTGTTTGGAAAGTGCTCTATAATGCTCTATGATGTTCTATAAGACTCTATAATGTTCTACAATGCAATGGGTCTCAAACGTTTCAACATAAAGGCCCACCTATCCATCACGGCATGTTGCACATTAGAAAGCCTTCGTGTTCTATAAAACTTTGTAATATTTTATAATCTATAATGTTCTGCAATGCTCTATAACCCTTTTTAATGCTGTTAATATTAATGCTTTAATATTAATATTTAAATATTAATATTTAATGCTGTTAATATTAATAATGTTTATATTATCTGCATATATTTATCTGTCATTCCGACAGACTGTAATACACAGCAGGAAGTGTAGAGGGCGATACTGTATATAGTGTATATTCAAATATTTATAATATTCATATGGTCTCTCCCGCTTTCTTTTTCTCTCTAAAGGTGTTAGAGCTCTGTATTCCGGTCTCACTCCCACCATGATCCGAACGTTCCCAGCTAATGGAGCGCTCTTCCTGGGATACGAAGCCAGCCGGAAATTCATGATGTCACAGTTTGACAGTTAACGTTAAATTCCTCATTAACTCCCTCATTAACCCCCACCCCTAGGAATAACAGAGTGTGTTTTTATCTCTACTGTCACTCCTGGTTCAACTCCATCACACAGATCAGTGTTTCTGACTCCAGGACAGCGTTGACCACATTGCTTGTATTATATGGCTGCTCAGGGTCGGGATCAGTATTACATATCAGTTATTAGTTATTAGATGGTATTTATTAGTTATTAGAGGTTTTATGAAGCTTTTTAAAACTGTTCTAATTTTCTCCACTTGTGCTTTTTCTGTCTTGCACACTCTGCGCCTATGCGGCAGAGAACCTGCTGAGGTTCTTCCTCCTTCCCCTGTGGCCTCAATTCTGTAGTTTTATTTCTTCTAATGTTTTTGACTTTTGTATTTTTTAAATACTGTTTTGATGTTAGCTGTTTCAATGTGTGTTTAAGTGGCCAAAAAAGGCCAGCTTGGTGCTTTTAAAAATACGGTGCAATAATAATGCAGTAAAAACGACTCTGCTGTGCAACAGAGCCACCACCATGCCACCCCCCAGCCTCTCACACTCTGCCCCCAGGTGCTCACATGCCCCCAGACACCCCTCCACTTCAGCTGCTCATGCCCCACACCATCCATTCACTCCATACCCCTTAGCCACTCTCACTCTGTCCCCAGTCACTCACATACTGCCTCCAGCTGCTCACACTCTGCCTCTAGCTGCTCACACTCCACCCCCAGTCATTCATACTGTGCCTCCAGCTGCTCACACCTCACCCCCAATCTTTCACACTCCGCCTCCAGCTGCTCACACGACACCCCCAGTCTTTCACACTCCGCCTTCAGCTATTCACACTCCTTGGCATTCCACCATTCTGATCTCTAGGATCACTACACTGTAACAGAGTTTATATTTATAATGTGGCTTCAGAGTTCTAGAATATTAAATCACATTTTGAACATTTAAGTCTGTTGTATATTTTCTAATGACTGAAACTGAGCTGATTTCAGAATAACTGGATGTAAAGCTGCTCCAGTGGTACAGCTGTTTATTCACACTTTTAGTATCCAATGATGCTAATGCTAATGTTAGAACCTGTGATGCTACGAAAAATGTTTTTTTTTTACAAAACGTTATAAAGTCAGGTGTGCGCAAATGTTTGTACAAGCCTGTAGAAGTAGCTGATTTTAACTGAATGCACCAGAAATATGCAATATTATTTTTGAAAAATGTATTTTTATTAGTGCTGGGCCATTAATGGCCTTAACGTGCTGCGTTACCGCGATACTCTTTATCATGCAATAAAAAAAATATTGCCGTTAATTTGTTCACAAAGTTGGGTTGGGAGCTGGCTCTATACTACGCAAGCTATGATGACTTTTACGTTGATATTTTAGCGCGGATTTACTCTCTCTCTGTCTGTCTGTCTCTCTCTCTTTCTCTCTCTGGTTCGTGACTTTTCCGGATCGCGCCCGTTTTAAACCTGTCTCGCTTTCTCTGTTGCACTCTCTCTCTTGCGCACGCTCTCTCTGAGCCTCTCTCTCTCGTTCATGACTTTTCCGGAACGCGCGGATCATCTCTCTCTCTCTCTCGCTCTCTCTGTCTCTCTCTGTCTCAGTCTCTCTCTCGCTCTCTCGGTCTCTCCCTTTCTCTGTCTCTCTCTCATTCGTGCAATCATCTCTTTCTCTCACTCGTTCTCTCTGTATCTCTCTCTCTCACTCTTTCTCTCGCTCTCTCTTGCTCTCTCTCTCACTCTCTCTTATTCTCTGTCTCTCTCTCGTTCCTGACTTTTCCATATTTAAACCTTGGGTTAACATTTACATTTTCTTTAAGGGTAATGTATTAAACTGAGTTCCAAATGAAACTAAATTTATCTGGGAGAACATTTGGAGGCATATTTATGGTTTACACTATAAAAACAGGCATTGGTATCATTTTGGGGGGTGGGATTTAAAAAAAAATATCTATGCCCACCTCTAATTTTTATTTTATTTTCAGTTTTCTGCTCCAGACCACTGAATTGGCATAAACATTCCTGCATAATCATATTTTTTTTATATAAAGAAGGATTAGAATTTGTTCCAATTTTTAATAATTTTCCAAATCAGGAGTCACAAAAATGGATTTTAATGTTTAATGTAAAACAAACACTTGTTTTTATCAGCATATTAATAAGAGCTATAAGTAAGAATTTTAAGCAACATCACACAGGCATTTCAGCATCTGTAAAAAAAAAATGATACTAAAACATAAAAATCCTGACCATATGGGTGTAAATGACTTCAGTTGTGTTATATTGGTTTGATGATGTGGCAGTTAAAACAGATCTAATTAATAAATAACAAGCAGATCTGTAGATTGAGGAAAATGACATTAAAATGATATGAGCTGAAAAAAAGCAAACAATCTTTTAATCTCTGTGCATATAATACAAAATATAGGAAGTTTACTTAAAGCTCCTGTTTCCCATAATAATCATGATCATTAATGCAGCTGTGCAGCCACTGAGGTCATCAGTGAGTGTAAATGTCATCAGCAAGTGTAAAGGTCATCAGAAAGGTCATCATTGAATGTCAAGGACACCAGTAAGGTTATCAGTGAGTGTAAAAGTCACCAATGAGTATAAAGGTCATGAAAAAGATCATCAGTGAGTGTAAACGTCATCAGTGAGTACTGAGAATTAAGATCATCAGTGAGTGTAAAGGTCAGTACTGAGTATTAAGACCATCAGTGAGTGTAAAGGTCAGTACTGAGTATTAAGGTCATCAGTGAGTGTAAAGGTCAGTACTGAGTATTAAGGTCAGTGAGTGTAAAGATCAGGACTGAGTATTAAGATCATCAATGAGTGTAAAGATCAGTACTGAGTATTAAGAGCATCAGTGTGTGTAAAGATCAGTACTGAGTATTAAGATTATCAGTGAATGTAAAGGTCAGTACTGTGTATTAAGGTCATCAGTGAGTGTAAAAGTCAGTACTGAGTATTAAGATCATCAGTGAGTGTAAAGATCAGTACTGCGCATTAAGGTCATCAGTGAGTGTAAAGGTCAGTACTGAGTATTAAGATCATCAGTGAGTGTAAAGATCAGTACTGAGTATTAAGGTCATCAGTGAGTGTAAAGGTCAGTACTGAGTATTAAGGTCATCGGTGAGTGTAAAGGTCAGTACTGAGTATTAAGGTCATCAGTGAGTGTAAAGGTCAGTACTGAGTATTAAGGTCATCGGTGAGTGTAAAGGCCAGTAGTGAGTATTAAGGTCATCAGTGAGTGTAAAGGTCAGTACTGAGTATTAAGGTCATCAGTGAGTGTAAAGGTCAGTACTGAGTATTAAGGTCATC
>JBBPDH010000080.1:5496838-5509284 GCA_037974565.1 Clupeocharax schoutedeni
CTCTGAAACTAGTCAGGTTCAGGGACTGGACTGGAAATGAGGGGCTTTTAAAGTCCTTCAGGAAGCCTGGAGAACTGTTCCTCAAGACTACGTTTAAAATGCAAGAAAGTTTGGATCTTTGGAAGCGCAATAAGACGATGGGGGACTCGAGATTTTTGCACAGTACCCCAAACTATCACTACAAACTATATGCAGAATTTTCACCACCACCATTGTGATGCACAGATAGTTATATGAATGAAAGATGGAACAAAGCATTGCAGCTCAAGTTTTTAATTTTTACATTTGTCTCGTAAGCGGTTTATACTGACAGTTTAACAGCGGTGGTCCAAAGTTATAATCTTTCATTCACTGAAACAGATTTTTGGTCTAATACCCCATAATTGTAAATGGCACTGGTGTGGTTATTTGGAGATGCTCGTTTTTGTCATTCATTTTTAATTTTATCCCTGTAGGACGGCATCGAGCCCATGTGGGAGGACCGGAGTAATAAGTGCGGTGGCCGCTGGCTAATCACACTCTCCAAGCAGCAGAGACACTCGGAGCTTGACCGCTTCTGGCAGGAAACGGTGAGAGAACACTGACCTGCACTGGGCTGTGTGAAGGATAATCTGAATCTAATTACTGTTCAACGTTTAACACATTGGTGCATTAGTAAAGTCAAGTTTATTTATGTAGTCCATTATCATACACAAAGGTCTATCAATGTCCTTTACAGGAATAGAATAAAAATATGAATAAAAATTGTAGGAAGGCAAATTAAATGCATAGAAATGTATAAAGACAAAGTGCAGACATTTAAAATAAGGTGGAGGAAAACTATGTGGGTTTTAGCAGCTTTTTAAACCTGCAATTTGTTCAGATCTGACATTGATGTGCTGTTGGTTGGACAGCATAGTGGATGAACACCATTTTTTTCATCTCGAGTTTCATCTCTTTTCACCACTAGCTGACCACCTTCTAGAGAACCTGTATTCATCAAATACGTTATATAAAATTAGGGATGGGCATAGACAATTTTTTAAAATCTAGATTAATCTCATTGTAATCTTGGAATGACACTAGATTAATCTAGATTAAAATGGCTCATTTGAATTCTGCCGACGGTCTGAATTCCACCCTCCCAAAATGATCCCGATGCCTGTTTTTATAGTGTAAACCATAAATATGCTTCCAAATGTTCTCCCAGATCACTTAAATTTAATTTTAACTCCGTTTAATACATTACCCTTAAAGACAATGTAAATATAAACCCGAGGTTTAAATACGGAAAAGTCAGGAACGAGAGAGAGAGAGAGTGGGAGAGCGAGCGAGAGCAACAGAGAGAGTGAGACAGGTTTAAAAGGGGCGTGATACAGACAGTAAATCCGCGCTAAAATATTAAAGTGAAAGTCAGCATAGCTTGTGTAGTACAGACCCAGCTCCCAACCCAACTTTGTGAATAGATTAACGGCGATATTTTAGTCTCACAGTAACGCAGCACGTTAACGCCCACAGAGAAAGGCCCAGCACTATATAAAATATTATCTATTTATTGCCCAAAACCTTTTTGATTGACTTATACATGATGAGAAACAAATTGTATTGAATTGAGAGCCACTGCAAGCACCTGGGAAATGTGATCTCTTCTTGGTTGTGGTTTGAACACTAGCAGCAGCATTTTGAACATGCTAGAGCAGTCTGATGGACTCCTAATAAGAACAGAGTAGTCAATAAAAACATAACACTAGATCAGATCGCTAACATTAAACCAGCCTGCGGTATTTTGGTGAATTCCGTGCTTGAAAGGCCGACTTGTGATTCATCAGGAAGCTGCCAGTGCTATAAACAGTGGTTAGTTAGAGGTTGCACAGGCCAGGATCCCAGTAACAGGAGGTTGTATGTCGAGTAATAATGCTGCGGTTTGATTGGTTTCGTTTGCATTCAGGAAATTGTCCACCAACTGATGTCCTGTTTAACTTGTGCATTTTAAGCAGATCTGGAAGAGTTGATGATTAACTGTTCTCGTGTGTGTGGAATATAAAGAAGAATTTGACTAATGGAAAAGTGCCTTAAATGTCCAAACCTGTTTTGGTCCCAGTTTCGGTCACGTGGACCCATTCTTTAATCCGGAGCGGCAGAAGAAACCCAGTATGGACTGTATATGTAGCAAGAAAACACCAATTTTAATCAAACTTATTTGAACGTTGTGGTTCAGCAGAGTGATCTTAAACAGCTGTGTGTTGAGTTTTGGACTAAGCTGTTTGCCGTCTCCCGCAGCTGCTGTGCCTCATTGGCGAGGGTTTTGGATCCTACAGTAGAGACGTCTGTGGCGCCGTCATCAACATCCGCGCCAAAGGGGACAAAATAGCCATCTGGACCACCAACACTGAGAACGCAGAGGCTGTGACTTACATTGGGTGAGTCACTTTTAGGTGTGTGAGAGTGAGAAGGGCACATAGAAGGGGGATATATGTGTATATGGGTGTCTGTCCTGGGTCAGTTGTCAGATTTCTTAAATAAAATGTAGAGAATTTTTTTTTAAAAGCTAATGTTAGTTTTTTACCTCAATAGCAGTGATGCATCCTTGATGGCACTAGGATGACTTGAGTTCTGGCTAGATGTGGGCAGCTGACCATCCAGTGTGCTGTAAACAATAATGATCATGGAAAAGGGATTTGTGCCTGGCAACCTAATGAAACTAATTACCCATAACCCCAAGCAGTGTGGGATGCTTTCTACACCACAGTGCTGCCTGGAGAGAGAGTGTGTGTGTGTGTGTGTGTGCGCGCATTTATCCTTCAATGTTAAAAATATATTGAAATCAGTACATGCTGTAAACGCCTGAAAGACGCCTCAGTTTTTGACTAGGGAGGCTTTTTGTTCACCAAAGAGGTTAAATATGGATTATAGGCCTCTTATGTAAGTAGTGCCACCATTTTGATTAAACTCTTCCTCATTTAACTGAGCAACTGAGAAACAGTCAGGTTTTGAATGATTGTTTATTATTATTATTAATTATGGCCATGAATCAGGATCACTAATTACTATGAGACTTTTTTTTGTTTGTGTTTTTTGTCTGTGTCTAAAGTTCTCCATCTTTTCTCTACTTTTGTCTTTTCCAGCCGGAAGTATAAAGAAGCCCTCTGCCTCCCTGCAAAGCTGGTGATTGGTTATCAGGCTCACGCGGACACGGCCACCAAGAGCAACTCCATCACCAAGAACAAGTTTGTTGTGTGAATGGCAGTTGGCCCTTGTGTCTCTTGCCGCTGCTGAATAAGGGAAGAGCCTTCAGTTGGATAGGATCATCCTTTCTGAAGTTCTTTGGAGCACTTTGAATATAATTGGCAGATTTAATAAAAGCAAAAATGCACTTTGTTGGAGACCTTGGTCATTAAAGGTTTTTTGTTTTGTTTTGTTTTCGGGCTTGGAAGCATATTGTATTTGTGTTGGGAATAAAGCAATGTAAGAATCCAAGTTTATATATAATTATTTTTCCTCCCCTGAATAAACTTGGTTCACCTTCTTTGAGTTTTGTGTCATGGCCTTCCAAACAAATAATGGAGAGACTCGGGAACAATGAGGTGCTTTTAAAGCACTTGAGAGATTCCACAAACCCAGCACCTTGAAACTGGCCCTCCCAGTGGAAGGTTCTTTTGACACATTTATTCCTGTCTTTTTAAATGACTATTTAAAACATGAGCTAAAGCTGGACGGACAAAAACCAAGAAGATAAACAGACGGACTGAAGTGAACCCCAACCAGATCAAACCGTGAAAATGGGCTTGGGCTCGGAATGTTGATTAAACGTCTGATGCATATGGTACACTTAACTGGAAATACTTCAGGAATGACTAAGTTGTCGTCTGATTGGTTGAATTTTATCGGATTTCTGCGCGACGCGAGATTTGCGTTTTTCTGTGATTTTCGGGGAACCAAAAATCGTGTGATCACAGACAAGCGTCCTTGAGCTCGGGAAAGGCACTATATAAATAAAAATTGTGATCCTTCTGATTTACTCAGTGTTTTGATCATTTGTGGTAATGCTGACGCCATTGTTATACGTGCACCAACAGATCAATGACTTGCTGCTTGTTTTCTTTTCCTTCTTTAATTTTCTCAGAATGCCAGAAACGTGACGCTGAACGAAACAAACTGTGATTGGTTGTTTGACATGTCGGTCAAACGGCCTTATGGGCGGGTCTTGGCCAAAGAAAGCTGCTATGAATTCCAGACCTTCAGCCGTCAGTCTGAAGGTCTGTCTACGCGAGACTAGGCTTGAACTGGCCCTCATTTTAAATCTTAGGCTATGATCCTCCACTTTTCATTAACTAGTGGGTAAATGCTTTCATCAGATTTAGGGGAAAAAATGCAAAGATTCTCATTTTTCATAAATATTAATGTGCATTACATTGTATTTGATGTTTGTTGTTTTATGTGATGCTTTAACATTTGCCTGCTATTGAGCAAATCAAGCCTAATCATGGAAAATTTTGTGTTGTATTATTAGAACTCAGTAGTTTCCTGACATTCCAGTTGAGTTCATATTCCACTTCCTCTCTATTCTGATTCCAATTCCTGCAAGAGAACTTCAATATGCCCTGGATTCCCAATCCAGTTTAATGGCCCCAAATTTAAGGACTTGTGTTTCGGAGAGTTGTGGAACGTTACATTAATAAATAGCACATAGTAGGCCTTTATTAAGAAGTTTCTCCTGATTGGAAGGAGGTTCTGACTGAGAAGTTGGGGTTTACTTTTGTCCACCCTCGGTGGTACATATGGGAGGTGTGATCAGAGCATCTGCAGGGTGGTTTTATGTGTCCAGAGGAAGTGGACTGGCCTGCTCTTGGTTAATATTTGACTGTGCCCAGAGGAGCATTCGCACTGCACTCACCCGGGCTGCTCAGAATTAATTGAAGTCAATAGAAATTTCAGCACAAGCTGACCTAAAGAGGAGCGAGCGAGGGACTCCTGAAGAGCCCTTTCCAGTCAGGAGGAGCTGCTGTTCTTGCCCAGGCGTGATTTTTCCTGTTCTTTTGTTCGGAACTGATAGAATCAAAGAAAGAGGGTAGGTCCTATATGTGTGTGCGTATGTATGTGTATAGTGTGTATACACATGCATTTATACATATATGTATGTAAATATGAATTATTTGTCTTTTATTTTCATATTTCATTGAATTTTAATCCTACATAGATTTAATTATAATTTGCCTATTTGAAGAGTTCAAAATGCAATTCATGGGTCTTTCAGATGTTTTGCTACGTTTTAGCACAACTTTGACTACCTTGAGCAATCGTACACTGATTTACAATGCCGTTGGAAAAAGTCTGAACAGATTTTAGTGGTGTTCATGTTTTTCACTCATTAGTACACTTTTATCAGTTTCATAAATAGTTGTAGCTGTTCCGCAGTCGTTCTTTTGTGGTACTATTGGTCTACAGATCGTACAGACGTTTATCCTCTTTTTAATCAGTCCTCTATCTATTTTCCAGGGACTTTACTGGCTTTTTCTGTTGAATAGCCGACTCCTGCTCCTGCATATTTCCGGAGTTAATTAGCGTAATGCAGGGCCATTATTGCACCTTTGCTGGGCCGCCAGGTTATGCTGACCTTGGCATTGTACCCGGCACCCATGCCGAGGAGGTTAGTGGTGCAAAACAATTCAGATGTCACTTCTCTATAGTAAAGGGGAGGTAATCTTCATCATGAAGTTTGGTAGAAGTGAACATAGATGGACTTAGAGTTGGTCATATAGAGACTTCTCCATTTTCTTTTTTCATAAGGGTTGTTAGAACTGACCATAGATGAACCTTGGAGTTAGTGAAGAAGGTTGCTTTTCTTTGTCACTTTGTTGCTTTTCCATAGTAAAGGGGGCGGGTCTTTGTCATAACCTGGATCTTGAGTTGATTTGTGAAGCATTTGTGAAGATTTTTCATTTTTATTTTGTAGGAGCATGCTGCTCTAGCCAAATCCGACCACAAACTCCTCTAGCTTGTATCTTGATGGACCACTCTGTCTTGAATGCCTTGTATCGAGCTGAAACTGCCCCAGAGATGAAGACAAAGCTGTCTGGTTCATCACCAGAGGAACGGTCAAAGAGATCGACAGCCCCTCAGATAGACCCTGAGCCATGCCCTCCATCTTCTTCCCACGTCGTCTCTAATGCTGGTCTGATTGAACTTTTCTAAAGGACGTTTAATCCACCATCAAAAACATAAACATCTTCTCTAACCAGAGTCCAATGAACTGAATGGAGAAACCGAGGACCTTCCAGACAGAATACCTTGTCAATAAATGTTTAAATTGCACTCTGAGCTGAAACCATGAGGTTCTACCTGACATTCTACCTGCACTACCTGGTGCTGCTGGGCTCTAACTCTGGCATTTCTACCTACGGCCCCCACCAGAGGGCCCAAAAGACTGGGGACATCCTGCTGGGGGGCCTCTTCCCTATACATTTTGGAGTAGCCTCCAAAGATCAGGACCTAGCAGCTAGACCAGAGTCAACAGAGTGTGTGAGGTATGTCTAAATTCTTGTGCCTCATTTAAATAAAAGGCTTTTTGCTTTTAAATATAAATCCCTTCTGTAATTTGTGTTGTTCAGATATAATTTCCGAGGATTCCGCTGGCTGCAGGCCATGATCTTTGCAATTGAGGAAATCAACAACAGTTCTATCCTTCTACCCAACATCACACTAGGCTACCGTATATTTGACACGTGTAATACAGTCTCCAAAGCTCTGGAAGCCTCCTTAAGCTTCGTGGCACAGAATAAGATTGATTCCTTGAATTTGGATGAATTTTGTAACTGCACTGGGAACATCCCATCGACCATTGCTGTAGTTGGGGCATCTGGATCTGCAGTCTCTACAGCTGTGGCTGACCTTGTTGGACTCTTCTATATCCCACAGGTGAGAAGAGTTTTAAAGCATTGCTAAAAACTGTATAGAGGCCATTTTTCAACACGTTTGTATATTATTACAGATGCCAGAATGTTAAATTATTAGCTCTTCCTGATACCAAACTCTGTTTTTTGTTCCATCTTGTTCCATCAGATCAGCTATGCCTCCTCCAGCCGCCTCCTGAGTAACAAGAACCAGTACAAGTCCTTCATGAGAACCATCCCTACTGATGAGTACCAAGCCATTGCCATGGCAGCCATCATTGACCACTTCCAGTGGAACTGGGTTATTGCCATTGCTTCTGATGATGAGTACGGGAGGCCAGGCATTGAGAAGTTTGAGAACGAGATGCTTCAGAGGGACATCTGCATTGACCTGAATGTGCTCATCTCACAGTATCTGGACGAAGCTGAGATTGTCCGTCTTGCAGATCGCATCGAGAACTCCACTGCTAAGGTCATCGTTGTGTTTGCGAGTGGGCCTGATGTTGAGCCTCTTGTTAAGGAGATGGTGAGGCGAAATGTCACTGATCGAGTGTGGTTAGCAAGCGAGGCATGGGCTATTTCCAGCCTAGTGGCCAAGCCTGAGTACCTGGATGTCATGGGTGGGACGATCGGCTTTACTCTGAGGGCAGGACAGATACCTGGCTTCAGGGAGTTCCTGCAGCAGGTCCACCCAAAGAAGTCCTGCCACAATGAGTTCATTCGCGAGTTCTGGGAAGAGACGTTCAACTGTTACTTGGAGGATAGTCCCCGGAAGGAGGACAGCGAGAACGGCAGCACCAGCTTCAGGCCACTGTGCACAGGTGACGAGGACATCACAAGTGTAGAGACACCATATTTGGATTACACTCACTTGAGGATCTCCTATAACGTTTACGTGGCTGTTTACGCCATAGCCGAGGCACTGCAGGACATTCTCACATGTACACCTGGAAGGGGACTCTTTGCCAATGGCTCCTGTGCAGATATTAGGAAAGTGGAGGCATGGCAGGTACAGTAATATTTGTCTTGAGTAGATTTGTTTGTTTCATTTTCAAATGAATGGAACTTCAAGGCACGCCAGTCATAGTTTGTTACCAAATCCTTATATTCATTAGAATGATTGTTAATGGCTTCCCTTCTTTCTTGGCTTGCACAGGTTTTGAAGCAGCTGAGGCACCTGAAGGTACTGAACAGTGTTGGGGAGAGAGTGCGTTTTGATGAAGCCAGTGAACTTTCTGCAAATTACACCATTATAAACTGGCATCGGTCACCTGAAGATGGCTCTGTAGTGTTCAAGGAGGTCGGTTACTATAGTATACATGGCAAAAAAGGAGCCAAACTCTCCATTGACAAAACCAAAATACTGTGGAATGGCTATTTGACTGAGGTAAGTCAAAATAAAAACTGTACACACAAGTTTGCTTTATTTACTGACTAAGCTAGCTGCTTTCTGGGTTTCTGGAACAACTAGTTTTTATGTATACCTTGTTTCCTGAAGCTAAAATGCAGCACACTTCATTGGCAGAAATGTTCCTGTTCTCTCTACCTAGGTGCCATTTTCAAACTGTAGTGAAGACTGTGAGCCTGGGACCCGGAAAGGAATTATTGATGGTATGCCCACCTGCTGCTTCGAGTGCACCGAGTGCTCAGACGGAGAATATAGCGACCACAAAGGTAGGTTCAACAATTCTTCGCAATGCATCATTTATCATTTTCTAATTGTAACAGGATTTTCCGATTTGGCGTTGTTTGGGTTACTGAACCTGTTACCTTTCTAACATCTCAAACGGTCTTTCGTCCACAGATGCCAGCATTTGTACAAAGTGCCCCAACAATTCGTGGTCAAATGGAAATCATACATCCTGTTTCTTAAAGGAGATCGAGTTTTTGTCCTGGTCAGAGCCCTTCGGAATTGCCTTAGCGTTGTTTGCTGTGCTTGGAGTCCTCCTGACCTCCTTTGTGATGGGCGTTTTTGTGCGATTTCGGAACACACCCATAGTGAAGGCCTCAAACAGAGAGCTGTCTTACTTGCTGCTGTTCTCTCTCATCTGCTGTTTCTCCAGCTCTCTCATTTTTATCGGCGAACCTCAGGACTGGACATGTCGTCTAAGGCAACCAGCCTTTGGCATCAGCTTTGTCCTGTGCATCTCCTGCATTCTGGTGAAGACTAATCGCGTTTTGCTGGTGTTTGAGGCCAAGATACCTACCAGTCTCCATCGCAAGTGGTGGGGGCTAAACCTCCAGTTCCTGTTGGTGTTCCTGTTTACATTTGTTCAAGTAATGATCTGTGTGGTCTGGTTGTACAATGCCCCACCAGCAAGCTACCGAAACTATGACATTGACGAGATCATATTTATAACCTGTAACGAAGGGTCCATGATGGCTTTAGGTTTCCTCATTGGCTACACTTGCCTACTGGCAGCTGTCTGCTTCTTCTTCGCCTTCAAGTCTCGAAAGCTACCAGAAAATTTCACCGAAGCCAAGTTCATCACTTTCAGCATGCTGATTTTCTTCATCGTCTGGATCTCATTTGTCCCCGCTTACTTCAGCACCTATGGCAAGTTTGTATCTGCTGTGGAGGTCATTGCAATCCTGGCCTCCAGCTTCAGCCTGCTAGCCTGCATCTTTTTCAACAAGGTCTACATTATCCTCTTTAAGCCGTCCAGGAACACTATTGAGGAAGTTCGCTCTAGCACAGCAGCTCACTCTTTCAAAGCTGCAGCCAAGGCCACACTGAGGCGAAGCTCTGCATCCAGGAAGAGGTCCAGTAGTGCAGGCTGTTCCTCAGGTTCCTCTCCATCCTCGTCCATCAGCCTGAGGACCAATGGGAACGAGACAGCATCTCCCTCTGAGCAGAGGCGGAACCAAAGACCAAGAGTAAGCTTTGAGAGTGGGACAGTTACTCTCTCGCGCAGCTTTGAGGAGGCGAGTAAGAACTCAATGAAACTGTGACGCTGAGGACCTTGATGGGCTGTATCAGTCAAAACAGGTGTACAACCCAGGAGTCCAGCTGGAAAAGCTTTTAACAAGCAGAGGCATGTCTGATTGCATAAACTTGAATAAACTGGTCTCAGTCTTCAAACAGTCAGTCAGATTTGCTCCTGTTTGCTTGGAATAGAGACAGAGCACAGTGCTTTATTGCCCCTCATCAATGACAGATTTAGGTATGGGTGACATGGTCAGGTTGTCGGGGGTTGCGCAGGCACTGGGAAAAAACTTGGGGTTGTTCGGGTCTGGCACCAAGGCAATTGTTTACCCAGAGCACCATAAAGGTTAGGATCACTGCTGCCCCTCTTAGTGAAAGAAATATTCTGTGATGTGAGTAAAATATGAAATTGCAGGTGTCCTGTAACAGCTCTAACAAAAAAATATAAACACTATTTCACCATTTCAGCCCTTTCTGTCCAGCGGTGGACTCTGTTAGTGTCTTTTTCTATCCGAAATTTTGAATAAAACATGTATGATGTCTTGTCTTGCTATCTGCTCTAATACCAATACGCTCAAAGTGGCATTGCACACACATGTTAGAGCTTACTAATGGATCAGGGAAAGCTGAGCCAATCATATAAACATTTAAAAGCAGATTCTTCCCATGAGGTCCCCAGGTTACTTATTTGCAATGCGAGGCACTACACAACAGCTTTGGTCTGGTTGGGATTTTACGTTTAATACAGTAAAGTGTACTGTGCAATGCTAATCAGTGGAAAGGACAAGGCCTTGCACTGCGCTCTGTCTCTATGAAATACTGCACCAGACTGGACTACCCACCCATAACCAATATATAGTTTCCTCTTATTTTTCTTCTAGGGCTACAAGGGTAACGTGCCTAGCAGGTAATCAAAGCTTACTATTAGTATAGTGCCACCTACATACCCAGATCATCAGTTAAGTGGAACCTATTAGACTTGTCTTTGCGATTTTTGAAGCTGTGTGACATACTGTTATCTATAAAAACGGGGAGAAGTGTTTCTGCCCTGCAGAACAGTTGGTTGTCCATTTTGGGTTCATGATTGCATTTAAAGATCACCTCTTAAAGTGGCTTTAACAGGCAAGCTGATGATTATGACATTATTATTATTATTGTACTTCTGTTGTTTTTGACTCCCGGAGCTGGACTTAATCACAAGCAAGATACTTCATGAGAGTGCTCTCAAACCTGTTGTGGATGAATTAGCCTTAGGGGGACCTGTTATTTAATGTAATGCCTTTTATAACAGCAGGGGTTTAAATGCATGAGCCAAGAGCGTATAAAGAACCACCTATAAAAACAGAGAACGTTTGTTTATGTTTGTTTATAAACAATGGGACCCTATCAAATGTTTTGTACTGAATATTGCTCGAGGTTGAGGTCATGACCATTGTTTTGAATGACTGGACGATTCCCAGCTTAAGCAATGATGAGCTCTGGTTTTGAGTGGACACTCGTATCTTAATAAACAAGAGCAGAGTTTTTGGGATGCCCTCCAGCTTTGATCTTGTTTTTACTCTTTTTTGAAGGTCTTTAAAGGTCGTATTAAAATGTTCTTGAAGTGTTAGCAGCAGAGCAGATGTGACTTTAACATGGAAAGTGATGAGTCAGACAGTGTAACTCAACTCAAGCTGTTATGTGACACAATACAATGATCTTTGACTCCTGAATGCATTGCATTTGTACTTCTCTTATGATCATGATCTTAATATCAGTATTTTCTGCAACATGTACGCTACAGGCTAGAAGTTTCGACTCTTTCAAACGTTTATTATAAGACAACACAAATGTATCTGAGTGGTTTAGAACGTTGTGCACTGTAAGGGCGGTTTAAGGGATGCTGACAGTTTATGTATAAATTTCATCAAAATAACCCTCTTTTCATGGCAGCACAGATTTGCTTCACCCAGCAAACCATTTCGCCCACTCAAACGGTCTCATTTGCCGGAGCTCGTTCAGAACCTGTGGGTCCAGCAAAGCCTTGCAGCTCAATGGGAGCCTGTGGAGGGCTTTTTTATTTTCTTTGCATTAGATACAATGTTTGTTCCATTTATAATCATGGAATCATTATCGTATTGAAGAATGAAGGTTTGTTCAATGATGGAATTGTGTGATGTTGAAGACCTGACTGATACTTTTCTTTTATTATCAGTGTGAATGCTGTGCACTAAAAACAGGCCTGATCTGTCTCTTCAAAACAGATAGTTTGGGCCTTTGAGAGTGAACTGTGTGTTAAAACAGTCAGTTACATCGGGAAAGGAAGGCATACGTTATCAGTATTTTGTCATGGGCTTGGAAAGGTATTAAGAAATGTACTGTATATGTTTCAGATTGTCTCCACCATTTCTCAATAAAGATCTAATAAAAGCATTAGGAAAATCCGTACTCCAACAATGGAAGGGTCATCAAAGCCTAACTCTGTTTAACCCTCCTATTCTCCTCAAATTCACTAACACTTTTCACCCTCAGGGCTCAGTTTAACTCCAGGGATATTTGCCTCCAGAAAACTATTTATTGAAAATTGTTGCCTGAGTCAGACACTTTGTTTATTTGTTAAATACATAAATAAGCCCTTGATAGTGAAAGCTGACCTGTTCTCTAGCGCCACC
>JBBPDH010000080.1:5526031-5539089 GCA_037974565.1 Clupeocharax schoutedeni
AGTCACATATCATTAGTGGATGCATAATGTGTAATTTGACACAGTGTTAAGCAGATGTGTTTTTGAAACAGTATTTATTTATTTTTCTCCACAGAAAAGACTGGGATTCGACCGTCAAAGAGTATGGACTCCCTCTGCTCTCTGCCAACAGGTGGGGCTACAGAGCTGTAAACTAGGCAAACACTCTGCTGTTTTAGGGCTGAGTGTCAGGCAGACAAGGACAGACCAATGGAGTGTATTTAACCTGCTGTGCTAAATACAGTCTCCATTATGCATGTTGACATCTGGCTGTGCATACGTCGCTGAAAAGGCCCTGAATTCAGAATGCGACGTTGTTTAACTAATGCTCATGTGTGTGAATTGGCACGTCCCCACTTATGTCCCTCAGGTCACATATGTATAATCTCTTTATAAATATCACAGATGTGTACATTCTGTTCAGCCTTTAAGAGTAGGTTGACCCAAAGCATCACTTTTTTCAAATGCACAGCACTAATTTTTGGCCAGGCACAGCAGGTCTAAAGAGAAATGAAATGTATAAATGGTTGAAGTCCATTTTCATTTCATTTATTCGAAATCCTTTATTTTTTGTCCCCCCAGATGATGACAGAGCTGCATCAGCAGGAGGTGCAAATGGATTTATCGCCCCTGTGGTGAAATCCCGAACCCTGGGTTCAGACATCAACTACGATCCCGGTGAGCAGGATCCAAAGTGGGAATTTGATCTGCGGAAAGCCAGTGGGGTCATCGGAGGCAGTTCCGGCTTGAAAGGGCGAGGAGCTCCAAATACCTCATCTTCATCTCTGCCTTCTTCTTCCTCCTCTTCATCTTCCCAACTGCAGAGAGCTCTTCCCGAACAGCTGAAGGTGTTCAAAGGCGATGACCTGGGCGCCTGCCAGCCCACGTCTCCAAAAAACCGCCGAATGCTGTATTCTGGCTCTGCCCACAATGGCTCCTCTAGGCCATCGTTTCCAGGCAGCCTTTTCCCGCTGGAGTCATCGCCGCGACACCAACGCAAGGCCCTGACCATCTCTGAGCCGTTTGCGGTGTCCGTGCCACTGCGCGTGTCCGCCGTCATCAGTTCTAACAGCACCCCTTGCAGGGCACCGGGGAAAGAGCGGGAACGCTCTTTGGGAGAACGCTCTTTTTTGAAACCTCGAGAGGCCGGACCCCTAGAGCCCCACCGCAGCGAGAGCCTGGGCAGCGTTGGCTTTAGAGAGTTAGTCCCCAGCGGCACAGGAAGTTTCAGTTTCCGAGACAGGGACAGAGCACTGGGGGGAAGCGCCGGCAGCATTGGGTACAGAGAGTACCCGCTCAGTGACAGCAGTGGAAGCAGTGGATACAGTATCTATAGCAACAGCAGCTCTGTCCCCATGGAGAAGGAGGAGAGTCAAACAGTGGAGAGGGGCACCAAGGAGGTCCCCCCAGACAAAGTGGCAGAGAGTAAGATGAATAGTGTGTGTGAGTGTGTGTGTGCATGCATGCAGATGTGCACAGTGGCTCAGCTAGCTGCTAATCCCACCTTTACTGATATGTTTACAACATTCATTCCTATTCGGAAATTGATTTCTTTCGCTGTAATGAGCTTTCAGCAAGTCTCTTTGTCTACGAGGATCTGCAGTAAACAACATTTGTTGTTTCAAAGATTACAAAAACATTTGCTGAAAGCATTTGCAGAAAAATACAAGTCAAACAAGTGCATAAGTGCTCAGTTAGCCTTAAATAAATCTTCGTGTTCTCGTCGATCTGTTGAGAATGCAGAGCTCATTTCTAATTTGGAATAAGTTGTTTCTCATTCTTTGTCTGCTGCTTCAGGCAATGATGCAGAGGTGAAAGAACTACTTGCGAACGTGGAAGCACCTGACAACTTGTCACCTCAGCCTAAAGCTACAGAGACCCATGAAATGTCTCAATCCTCTGGGAAAGAACTGGACACCACACCAGTACAGCTCAGTGAGCTCAAGAAGCTGGACCAACTGGTAAGAGTGAGAACAATAGATAACAATAACACAGAGAAAAGACGGTTATTTCAGTTCCTCAGTGTTCAGTGTAGTAGGTTAGTGACTGCTAAGCCTGAAAAAACCTGTAAAGAACTTATTCTATTATTTTAGCATACCCATTCTATACAGATCTAGCATGTTGAATACCATATAGCCATACTTCACATCTGTTGAGATGCTCTCTTTCCAGATTCCTTCCAAGAATGATTATAGAAGTACTGTCCTGTCAAATATCATTAGCTACCAGCTAATGATTTTTTCACTGAATATAAGGATAATGTATTCGATTCTGTTCAGTTCTAATACTCAAAGTGGTGAATGTTTTGTGATTTGTACAAACTGTAGCAACCGAATAACTTTTATTGTATGGTACAGGACATTGCGTCAGTCAAGCAGGAGCCGTGGCCTAATATGCATCAGGAGCTCCAGATCACCGAGTCTGAACTGAACATATTGGAAGATCATCTCAAAGCCAGTGGCTCTATGACCAAAATCACTGGAAATGATGGAGCTCTCAAATTAAATGCTCAAGCTAAAAGAAGAAGCAGTTTACCTACTCATCCAGTATCTTTGAAGGGACACTTCGCTGACATCACAAGAGGTCTGAAGTTAGAGCATGCAGGTGCTACTGATTTTAACCCAATACCGAGGCCTTTGCCTGAAAGATCATCAAAGAATGAGACTGGTTTGAATGACATGGTCGGCTCTGAGGTTAAAAAGGATCATGAGACCTTGGATTCTTTTGAGGCACTGGACATAATGGCAAATAAGCTGCAACTCTCACCATTCTTTCATTTGAAGGAGACAGACATTCTCCAAGATACCGAACCATGGCCTTCCAGCGAAGATACTTGTATTCATTCTACGAAGAAAAATGAAGTGATTCTTACAGGAGAGTCTGCTGGTCCTAGTGGTGGTATTGCACCATGCCATAAAAGCCCTTCTTTTTCTATAGACATAAATTTGCACTTACCAAAGGAGGATGGTCATGAAAAGCGCAAAGAGAAGACCAAAAGTATTACTGTTGATCTGACAACCAAAGTTAAAGGAAATATGGAGAGGCTCTCGGAATGCTTAGATGAAAGACATTTCCCTGAAGAAATGTCCCATCATGATGATGAAAACATCTGGGGGAGCCGTTATGCTGGACTGGATCAGGTGGAACCCTGGGAAGACTTGAGTGCTACCAAACAGTGGGTCACAAGCCCACTCCATTCACCAAAACTGGAAGATCTTTTCCCCTTGCTGAAAACATCAGTGTCAGCTTCAGTAATTGAAAGTAAAGCATCTGCTGAGTGTAATATTGAGGGCTTGCAAAAAGACAAGAAAGGTGTACATGAAGAACCTAAATCAAAGAGCATCACAGTTCCCTCTGAAGAAAACAGTTCTATTTCCAGAGAACCTGACCAGGCGGCAATTGGGCCCTCTGCCGAAACAAAAGGGGCAGACGTGGATGGCTGTAGTCTCGCAAAGATAACAGACATTGCACTTACTTCAAACTTTGAAGAAATCGAAGAGCAGAAAGCAGAGGCAAAACCTGAAACTCCACAGCTTGCACAGTTCAAGATGACCATTCACCAGGAAGAGACAACCAGAATGCCAAAGAGAAACATTGGGGCTCCCAAACAGAAAAGTTCTGTCTCTTCCCAAAGATTTCACAGACAAATATCCCATGAGCCCTGCATTGTGGAGAGGAACGAGGAAAACGTCACTCTAAAACACAGACCATATTCCCTAAACCTGGATCTGGGACACCGGTGCATCAGGGACATCTCAAATCAACAGAACCTTGATCTTGCAGAGCCTTCACTTTCACAAAGGGGGGCCGTAACACTATCAGGAACAAGACATGATGGATTGTCTCTAGAATTGGAGATGTTCCTCAAGGATCGACAAGCACCTATGAGACGCAACTCAGCACCAGTTAGTGTGTCCTCCGTGCGCACAGCATTCATGATCAAGACATGTCAAGCAAAAGCTGTGCCTGTTATACCTCCAAAGATTCAGTACAGCCACGTGCCCCATCCAGTCCTTGAGAAGGGCAGCCATGAGCAGGAAAAAGTAAGTAGACCAGAAAGGGAACCTGAGAAGATCAAGGTAGAGAAAACCGATCCTGTCCCTCCTCTGCAGGTGGTAAAAGACTGCAAAGAGGAAAGGGAAAACTGCGAACCAGTCCCAAGGATCCAAAGGCAGGTATCCACAGAAAGACCCACAGAGACTTGTAAGACAACACCTACCCCTGAACTTCCAGTACTTAGAAGAAAGCGGTCTGCCAACGGGGACTCCTTCATGGACTGTCAGAGACCAGAACGATCCACCTTGCTTCAAAGATCTTCTTTTCGAAATCGCCCAAGGCCTCAAAGCCTTATTCTCTTCAGCCCCCCCTTCCCTATCATGGACTATCATCCTGTAGGAGAAGATGGCAAACTTGTCCTATCACCCATCAAGAGTCCTACTGAAACCTCGCCTCTTGATGTCTTCACTAAAGAACTGGCAGACAACATTAAAACACCAGAGGGGGTCACCCTGCGAAATAAAATGACTTTGCCCAAGAGCGGACAAAGACTGGAGACCTCCACAAGCTGCTTTTACCAGCCCCAGAGGAGGTCCATGATTTTTGACAGCAGGAGCAACCGGCAGATCGAGTGAGCTGTCTATTATACTCATGGTGACATTCACATCATGGCCGGGATCCATTGAGACCTTGTTGCTGAATGTAATTTTTAAAATTTTGGTTATTGTACTATATTCATACTAACTAAACTTCTTGAATTGAAAGGTGCCATTTAATTTTAGACATAATAAATATAGAAATGTATAGTATTAGGCTTTTGTGTAAAATGGTGCTGCTGGTAAGGAATGCCATAATGCCAAAATAAAATGAAAAAGATTTTAGGAGCAACATTAAACTTTACATCTTTTGGCTCTTGTGAAGCTGGGATGGCAAAGATAATCCATTTCAGTCATATACTCAGAAATTTTGCCTGAAACAAATAATCCCCAGGGGTTGTTTTTGTTTTCAGATCAGATGTCTGGATAGTTCTAAATCCTGCAATGTGGGTTTTTCATTTTCATTTCATATCCATTTCAGGGATTGTTGTCTGAGGGCCAAAATGCAGTTGGATGATATTTGAACAAATGGGCCTTGTCGGTTATTAACTTGAATAATGAACTTTGCCTAAGCAAGTAAAAAAGGAAGCCAAAAGCATACCCTCCTATAGTATTTTATCATATCTGTGATTTAGAAGAGAAAAAATGGCAAGAAACAAAGGGGACAAAATTTTAAAAGCCATTTTCAACATTATTTAGTGTAGAGTTCTTTCTTTTTTTGGCTAAGCTCAAAAAATGAACTCTTTTTTTGCTTCTGGTTGTATATATGTGCCAAATCAACACATATACAGTATTATTAAAAAGAAATGGGCAATAGCACTGAATGTGTTGAATGTGATGAATCACAACAGACATGTGTTATGAAAACATAAAAAAGTTGTTGTTCAGTACCTGACTGTCATCTAGCCTGAACTGTATAACTATACATTTGTTATTTTCTTTTTATTATTCAGCTTACTGTTATCGTCGCTGCTTCATTTAGCTTGGAATGTTCAATTTGTATTAAAAGCAGAGCTGTAACTTAAGTACAATTCAAAACTCTCTATAATGATCTGATTGTACAAAAAATGTCCGGAAAGTCAACATATTTATTTATGCATTTTATGTCCAAAGACATTGCCAGTTAGCTTGTGAAAACAATTTGTACTGCTGTGTAAAACAACTCATTTGTCATTACAAGCGAAAGTGTACATTTCGATAAGTGGTGTTTGAGTCGTTTCTATAGAGGTCCGCATCACTTGGCCCCTGTAGACCACAGAAAGCTGACTTTAATGCAGTATATGAAATTAAGTCAGCTTTTCTGTGTTAAGATATTAGGTTTGAGTTAGCTGGTGTCTGGATGTATTGTCAGATGTTTTAGGAGCTCTATAAAAAATGAAAAGTCAGCTCAACATAAGATTATAAGATGTTACATTAGTTTTCTTGCGTCTTGGTTTGATCAAAGGTTTTCCAAGCTCATATTTAGGTCTGCATCTCAGTTGGATAATAGCAAGCAAGTGTACTCCTGGACATTCTCACTGGAGATTGTTGATTTTGAGGGAAATGTAGTCCAAGTCCTTGTTTGGGAAGCTGACATAGTTTGATTTTACCTTATAATTAGTTTCCTGACTAGCTGGTAGGGCTGTGCGATTAATCGAAAAGTAATCGAACCTATAATCAGAACCTATAATCGATCATTTTTTCCCCAGGTCGATTATTTGGATTACTTTCCTTTTAAAAACACTACCTGGTATGTTACGTTATTCCGCCAACATGTCGAGCATGGAGAGCTTAAACACTGAGACAACTTGTCAGTGTACTATATAAATAAATAAAATAATCGTTAATTGTAATCGAGTTAAAATGTTCAATTAATCTAGATTTTGATTTTAGGCCAAATCACCCAGCCCTACTGGGATTGTATTCCATCACACAAATCCACTAGATCTTTTCACCTCTTTCAGGCTCCCACTTATGGATGGCTGGGGCATTGCTGGGGATCAAGCTACATTTGTCTGTTGTTGGGTTGAATGCTTAAATGGTTGCACCACTCAGGAGGCCCTAAAGTTACTTAGATTTCTGTGTCCATCACTGTAAAAATGTTATTTTAGCCTTAAAGGGTAACCTGTAGTAACACTGGATGCAACCATCCAAGCACTCACTCTGACATCTAGAAGCTGTGATTTCTACTCCCAGTTATGCCCCTGCAAGTAGAACCCAAGACAAGAAAATGCCAAGTGGGTTATGGGAGTCCCAGCTAGTGCAAAAACAGTGAACAGCACATTTTATTTTGTTTACCATTGCTGAGGTACAGAACTGAAAATTTGGGTCAAGTCTAGTTTGTAATTCAGGGAATGCCCAGTGTAATAAGTTACCTTGTATTCACAAGCTGAGCTGAACTTTCACTTTTTACATCAAGGTAAGATAAACGATGCAGCATTGACTATCTAAAATGTGGGAACAGCAATGTTGAAGAGAATGTGATGTTTTGCAGAAAGAAAAATGTACATTATATATATGTTCTTGTACTGAGACAAAGAAATGAAATGGTATTTTGTCTGTAACCAAAGAACACTAACTTTGTAATCTATTTTTTTTTTTGCATCGCTCAAAGTGGATTTATTATATGCATCCGATGTATCAAAGCAGCAAAAACACTGTAAAAAACGTGTAAAAAAATAAAATAAAAAGTGTACTGTATTAAATATATGGCACCTGTGTCATATATGAAGATATGAACCAGCATTTGACAGGCTATAAAATACTGTTTTTAGGGAGGTTGTTTAAGAAATTCTGACAAGCATGTTTACTTGGAACTGTATTAAGTTCAGATTTGATCATTTACATATTTTTGTTGAGAGATTAGTTTCTCTGTTTGTGTTTTAATGCTGCGTTAAAAAACAGATTATGCAGATGCAAATGGTGCTTTGCAAACAAACAGAGAAATGACAATGAGAGAAAAAAAACCAAACAAACAAGCAAACTTCCAAATCAGTCAAATGTAAATCTCCAGTGGACATTAATTCTGGCACTCAATTAAGTAGTCAGAGCTACGCTGAGACGAAACAGCGAGATAATTAAAGTCCTAAATCCTACTCATTTAGCTATATCCTACTCATATAGCTGAGCTGATCGACAGTGACCGTTAGGGTTTATTAAGACGTATAACATTTATAAATTACGAGCAAACTGGTTAAACTGCCATTCGGAGTGGGAAGAAAAATAGAGCCCGCACACCAAAATGCGTTTCTCGTTCTTGCTTAATCCACCAGGACTGACAGACGTGTCTCTGTTTTAGCCCCATGTTTTTTGGCTCCCCTTAAATCAGAGAGAAAGGATGTACTTAACCGGGCTTTATGTGTCACAGCTGAAACAGCAGATGCAGCTTCAAAGCCGAGGATGATGACCAGAGTGATACACTGAAAGAAGAACCTACTACAAACAAAGACTTCCTTTACGTTTGCAGCCAAAACCCCTCATGCAAATTTGAATACAGTGCGTGAGCCAGCTTTTTTTCTCCTTTTCAAGGCAAATGTACAGCCAGTTTCTTTACCGCCAAACTACTTTAATCATACTCTGAGAATGGAAATCTGCCCCCCCCCACCTTCCTGACAGAATAGTCCACCTGGAAGCCAAGCTCTGCAATAAAACACACACAAAATAACTCAGCCATGCTGTAAACTTCATTTTAGAGTTCCTATAAATGTATTTTCCGCTCTTCTCCATTCATTTGTGCTGCAACTTTAAAAAAGAAATTATACATATATATATGTATGTATGTATGTATAAGGCTTACTGCAACAAGTGCCATTTCGGTACAGGGGCAGGTCATCAAGTGGTGAAAAGAGCTAAAACTAAACAGTGAAATGGTGTTTATCCACTATATGCACTGCTCAACTGTGTCTTTAAAAAACTGCTACAAACTGCACTATTTTCCTCCAACTTCTTTTAGGTATCTGCACTTCTGGACTTCTTCCATTGATTTTCTATGTACTCTTATTTCTTCCATTATTGTTTTATTTTTTTTCTATTCCTGTAAAGCCCATTGAATGACCTGAACGTATGTTATTGTGCTCTATAAATAAATTTGGCCTCGCTTGAAGTTTCTCACTCTTCTCATGCAAGCACACCAAATATGCACTGTTATATAAAATTAATAAAAATAAATATTGCTGGTGTTCGCACAAAAAATACCAGCATGCAAATATGAGGTGAGCATGTTTTTATTGTGTGCTGCAAAGCCCAGATTCTGAGAAACCTATTCAGATTCCTCAGCTTTAACGCTGGACTCCTTCTGGGATCTAATCTTCTTCTGGACCTGGACAGACAAAACAAATGTGCTTCCACATTGCATTTGAGCAAAATGTATTAATAGGCAAATAATATCCAGTATTCATAACACACACGCACACACACACACACACACTCACACCTTTCAATATTGTTTAGAGTGATTTCAGATGTCTAGCATGTCTTATAAACATCGGGGTAAACAGATTACACACGCGGTCAGTCTGTCAGGCACAATGCCAAATCCAGTCCTGCACCAAATTACTGGTTTCGGGTGGACTCTTCATCGCAAAATGCTAATCCGAGACGAGTCGAGGTGTCTGTGACACTCAAGACACGTCCCTTCGTTGGTTTTCCATCAGAGTGGAAACAGAAAGAGTACCTGCTCTAAAATAAACTGCAGGGGGTCTTCTGGTCTTTCATAAATCAGGTTCGCTGTGATTTCCTGATAAACAAACAAAAGGGGGAAAAAATGAGCTGAGCAATAACAGCGGGACAATAACAGTATTGCAAATCTCAGACCCGCCTATATTCTGATATTGTCAAAATTCAACACTATGGAATTTTCCAATACAACACAATATCACTGAACCAGATGAGGTTTACATTTGCATTAATAAAAGTGATAACCCCCCCCCCGCCCCCCAAAAAAAATAAATAAAAAAATCTGACAAATCTCTCAAAATGACACCAAAGGAAACCAGATAGAATGCCCATTTTTGGAAAGGACACTTAAAATGAATTCAAATAAAACTCATTAAAATCTGAAGCACCCAGCTAATGACATATGTCGCCATTAACCACCAGGTCCTTCATATGACAGTGCAGGAAAAAAAACCAAAAAAAACACAAGGCCATAGAAACACTGCTAATTTGCCTACATAATGTTCATCATTGGTCATACATAACACTCCATCCCAACCCCTGAAAAAACTGAATAGCAAAGGCACAGTATGTCAGGATCACGGTATAGACAATGTATTTCCCATCACTACAGTCCCTGGATTTTCCTATTAGCTTATTATATATTTTCTAGTCATGAACAGAGCTGCTGATGCAAAAGAAAGCCTTATATAAGCTTCTGTAACCTTTTGTGCAGGATAATGTGCTATAGAAACGAACATCTGCTAAAAACTGCACTATTCTCTTTCCCATCATTTTTAAACATTATTTTTTGCACTTTCAGTTTTTCTTTTATTTTCTACACATTATTTTATTTCTTTTATTCTTTTATTTTATTTTAATCTTGTGATATTTTGTATTCTATTCTAGTAAAACACACTGAATGACCTATTGTGTGTGATAATGTGCTACATAAATAGACGTCTAACTTGAAATTAAGGAAATATAGTGTAATAAATTGGCCACTGCAAATGGTAAACACGTTGGTCTCTTTTGCAAACTTTGCTGTCGTTTCTCCTGGCTCCTACTAAGTCACAAAGTAAGGTATATTGTAAATAAATATTTAACATCATCATCATCATCATCATCTTTGCAGTCTCCTCTTACCTGGAACAGCTGGAGGATGTTGTGGTGTTCCATGTACTTCACGGCGCCTTCATAAGTGCCCAAACAGGCCTCTCTGGGATGGGTAGTTTCTGTCAAAAGCACATTTTCGGTTGCCTCTGAATCGCCCATGTCCAAAACTAACACGGGAGCTTGACTAAAATGTGGAAAAAATAAGTAAAAATACTTTCCCACTCGCGCCCGTGCTAGCAGTTAAAGTTACCTCTAAAAATAAGGCCTGTGGAGTCGAAACAATCGGTTAGGTTTACAACGATGTTGGCAGATATTGTTGTGCTTTTGGTCTAAATGAACAGTTAAAACCCTCCAAAAAGGCCCTAAATTAACTCAGTGTCCCGAGTGTGGCTGCTGAGGGGTTCGTATTATCGTTTGAAATGGCATCCCGTAACCCCGGGCAACCGTACGCGAGAGACTCGTGTGACGTCACTCCTGTTAAGGAGACACAATGGGGAGCGAGTGAATTTGGAAGAGGTCCCCGCCCTCACTACGCTTCGATTGGCTACGGCGACCCAGCCTCCCCCGCCGTGATTGGTTCTTACAAACACACGAAACCGTTTCTAAACCAACTTCAATATAGGGAGGCGGGACCTCCGCGTTCTGGAAGAGAAACTACTAGCCAATCCCGTAGCGGAAAAGCGGAAAGGGCAGGGCTTGTCTGAAAACGGGTGAGAAAAAGAATAAATAACGCCCTTGCCCGGCTTAGGCTGCCCTAATCCGGTCCAAAACGTTCTGCCAGGATCCCGTGGTGCGTGATGAAGGCATTTGATTTCTTCTGATGAAATGATTCTGCTAAGCCCCGATGGCGGGGAATTATTATATTTTTTATCCAATAATAAAAAAAAGAAAACATTTTTTTTAATATATATATATATACATATACACAAATATATAATTGTAAATGACTGTGTATATATTGCTATAAAATAGATAATAATAAGGAAAAAGACATTCAATGATTAAAATACATATACAATAATATAAAATAACATAATATAACATGCTATAATATAATGTAATACTATAAAAGCCTTTTAGGACCAAAGTGAAAGTTCTAAAGTCTGTTTTTTCTCTTTTTAATTCGACCGAATTTTTGCTGCAAAAATACGTTTTTTAAATTATTTATTTATTTCCCCCCCCCCGACCCCCGTCACAGGATCACGGAGGGAGGGGGGGGGCGGTGAGGCGTGTTTTCTGGGTTGCCGGTCCGTCCTCAGCTGACATCACGGCCCACGGCGCGCGCTCGGTATGTAGGGCAGACGGTGCTCGTGTCCCTCCGTGAACCCAGAGAAGGGAGGAGGGGGGGGGTATAAATAAATAAATAAATAAATAAAGGAGGAGGAGGGAAATAAATAAATAATAACAGGCGCTGCCGTGAGAGGGCGAGCGCGAGAGGGGGCGCTCCCAATCAAGGAACGGGTTTATTATAATAAAAAAAAAAGAAAAGAAAAAAAGGAAAGGAAAGGCGGGATGACACGACCGCAAAAAACAGAGAACGATTGTTTAATGTGTGTGTGTGTGTGTGTGTGTGTGCGTGTGTTTTTTTATTGTGGGTCAAGGTCAAATGATGTTCCCGCGTAAATGGTTTTACTATGTGCTCGAGCGTTATGATTCATAAACTCCGGACCGCGTGCTCAGACTCGTCCACAATCAGCCCACCTTAAAACCCCACACTGAGGCTCTGCTTAAGGTGGAACACACACGAACAAGAACCGGACCAACAAATATCACATTTATTACGATTAAAAAAGCCACCTTTAATATCGGGACGCACTTTGCATTTTCTATCTATTTGTCTCTATATATGTGTGTATATATATATATATATTATATAGATTTCCACATATATATATCGTTTATATTTATTTTATATAGATTTCCACATATATATTAATATAAACGTATAGACTCACATTTTCACATTCTGTACTAGACTGATTATTCCTAGTCTAGACTACACACACATACACACACACCTGTCACTGTCTAGACAAGGGAGGGGGGAGTGCGATGTGTGTGTGTGTGTGTGTGTGTGCGTGTGTGCGAGTGTGGGGGGTGTTGTAAGGGGTCTCGACCACTTATTGCATTATGTTGTGTCAGTCAGAGGCTCCCTGGGAACGCATTGGAGAAGTTGAGCTCCTCTTTCTTGGCCCTGATTGGTCGAGCCGTACCGCCGGCCCCTTCTTACGTCGCCTTGAGGTCAGTTAGGGACGTTACCCAAAAAAAAAATAAATAAATAAATGAGAAAATAGAAAATGCGTAGAAAGTAAAAGGCACGGCACGAGCACACTAGCTTGTTGGTGCTCAGTGTATTTGTAGTCGGGCGGGGGGTGGGGGGTGTTGGGGGGGGGGTGAGATGGGCAGAGGTCTGGTCCAATACGAGTGTGGGACGTCCTGCAGTGACACCGGGCTCGGCCAATGTAAAGTAACGATACGTGACGGACACGTTTAATTCTCAGACGTCTATAACCCCCCTCCCTCCAACACCACACACACACCGATCCTGTTTGATCGAGAATGGGACAGATAGGCGGGAAGGGAGGGGAGGGCTGGTTTGTATCCACGTTTGCTCTACTTTCTGTAAGAGTGCATATGGGGTAAATGGGAGAAGGGGGGGCATACTGTTTCAGACATAAGTGGGTAGTGTGTATGTATGTG
>JBBPDH010000080.1:5547432-5561619 GCA_037974565.1 Clupeocharax schoutedeni
TACTTATCCAATAAATGCCACCAATTTCATTTTTCATGCCACTCATTTTGGGCCTTGGACAAACCACTTTAGAATAACAGAATCAAATAAGAGGGGAAAAAACAAAGCAAGAGAAAAAAAATGAAATTTATGTGGAATTTTGAAATTATTTGGCATTGGACATCTAAAGGCCGCAGTCACTGGGTGTTTATTTTGGAGGTGTCCGAAGGCTTCAAAGCCGCTGTCACGCCGAGGCGCGCATTAATGAGCCTGTCATCTGGCTTTTAATTGATTAGATCTGCCATTTCTCCCAGCTCCCGCTCTGACAGGATGGCATTCAGAGAAATCAGGGCCAGGTCGGAATCTATAGGGACGCCACGCGTTAGCCGCTAAAACAGGGTACCAGCTATGCACTTGCCGTGCTGGCGTGTGCGATCTGAGCATGCTGGGATACTCCAGCCGCCGTTACAGCAATGACCTTCACCGGTCTAATTGAAAGTCAAGGCCAAATTTGAGCAGAGCCTCAGAGGAGGGCTTTGCGATGATGAAACCGCCTGTACTATTTTACAGCCCTTAGAAATAGTAGTCTATTTCCACCTAACACCGCTAATTTGGCTGCTAATAATCAAATATTAATTTCATTCTCCTCTTAAATCCCCTGATGGAAGTTTTTGGAAGGTATTAAGGAAAACGTGGCACTGACTTATCTGGTGCTTCGTGTCGCTCCAAGGGAGGAGGGTTACATCAGTGACTCAAAATGGACTGTGATTAAAAAAAAAGTCTCAAAGGCTCAAAGATTGCTGCGTTCCCCTGGATGATGTATTTTAACTCATACAAAATGAAGCCGAGTTTTATTGGACATTTAAAAGCTGCAAGACAGTTGTTGTTATTAATATTAAAGTTTTTAATGCATTATCTACCCTGAAAGTTACGTAGTTAGGGTTAGGGTTAGGTCCTATTATATTAAATTATACATTTTACTTAACTATTCAGTGCCTACTATAAATTATTCGGTTTCCACTCTGAATCATTCATCATCGACTATGAATTTTTCCGTACCTACTATGAATTATTCAGCATCTACTATAAATTGTTCAGTATCTACTATCCATTATTTAGTATCTACTTTGAATTATGAACTATTAATTATTCAGTATTTGGTTTATAGTTAAACTGGTGTAATTCAAACACAAACCTGCATCTCTTTATTAGTTTGGCTGGAGTCTCCATAACTGGAGGAGAGTTGAATTTGACTAGACGGGGAGATCGTGGAGAGTCTGTGGTGTGTGAGGAGTGTGTGAGAAGCGTATGAGGAGTGTGTTAGACGGTCCGATAGTGGGAAAAAGTAATCCCTGCTTTGAAAAGTTGATCCAGAGCAGAGATCAGTGTTTGAAAAGTGTGCATATTTTTGTTTGATCAGGCTGCTACGTTCTTCACATCGAGCTCCAGATTCCTTGGATGTTTGTGGAATGTGGGCTGATAAGATGTCGGACCCTGTAAGACATAGTTATTATGTTTAGTTTGTTTTTTGTGCGCGTGTTTTTTTTTTAACCAGTCACTCTCCCGTGAACTTCTGACTGTGCTCTTTATGTGAGGTGTGCTCTCCTCACGCCTGCTCTGGCGAGCCACTGTTTATGCAAAATGGCATTGAAGTACCAGGCACTCCAGGTCTCTAATACGGCTGGAGGGTCCGGTTCTGGGCCTCTGCATTGGTCCTCCCAGGCCCAGGATCTGCGTTCCGATCAGCGCCGGCGATTATCAAAACATATCATGAGGAAGTTCTATAGTTTCATTTCTTTGCTCTTGTGTGAAAGAGCCTTTGTTTACTCCGATGTTCCTGTGCGCACCATTAGGAGGGGTCATTTTCCCCCCAAAGTTTTTGTTTATGGCAGCTTCTCGTCATCTTCCAGGGAAAGTTCAGCAGTCTGTGTTCTTGGAAATGTATGAAAAGTGTATGAACGGCTGGAAAGAAGGGATCGAGAAATACTTGCGACCAGAGAGGGTCAGGTTCCTGACTGTAACATGACTAACTGTAACACTTTTTCTGGGGAGGGTACGTTTATTTGGAGGTGGGGGTCACTCGGTTCATTGTTTTGCAAGCAGGCGGCTAGTGGGGCGTTATTTTACAAAGTTAAAGAAAGTGGTGCACGTTGTACCAAGGACAAAGGCAGATGGAAACCATGGTAACGGTGACCAGCCGGTGACTAGCCATTGTTCAAACATAACTTGGACAACTTTTTATTTTTTTTGCACGCCGTCGAAACAGAATGCGGTAAAGACACTTTCAACCCACAGAGTGACAACGCGGCAGTTCGGAGACACATACACACTCACTCACTCTCTCACACACACACACACACACACACACACACACACACACTCACACACACACACAACAAGCTCTTGTAGTTCAGGTCAACGGAGCACTGCCCATCACAAGCTTGTGGACACCTTGCCCTCTTTTTCTCCAAAATTTGTATTATTATTACAGTTCATGTGATGCTCTGCTGTCCCTATATTCCTCGAAGCAGCTTTTATCTAATTGGGACGGTTTTCTTGTTAAAAGCACATGTTGAAAATCTTGTTGGCCTCGAGGGTCCTTTAAACATCCAAAATGTTTGAATGCCGCCATCGCAACAAGCAGATCAAATGCTTCTGCCTTTGGCTTTATTGGCAAGCTAGAACAGTCCCCAACATTTACACACCCTCCGAATAAACGTGCCCAGGCTTTACCATGGCAGTTTATCGCAAAAGAAGAAAATGGTGGTTTGTTGTACACTTATTTAGATGCTAGACCTCAGCGTTCAGTTCAATATTATAAACTTAAGGAGAAAAAACATAATGTAAATACAATGTAAAAGATTTGGTTTCCTGTCTCTATAGAAACCCCCTTGAGTTCACAGTGGAAGTCAATGGAACCAGATCTCTGCCTCTAAAAGCTCCCTTAAAAAAATTAGCCCATTTAATGGTTCTGGTTGTACCTCCTGTCACCTGAGATGTAGTTATAGAGTTTTGAGAAGGTTTCCGTGGTGGAAAAACCTCTCAAAACATAGTCGAAGCCCATTCATGGCGGAGGGATACATGCAGGAAGCTGTGAGGCAAAATAGTCCCCAATGGAAACTGATTGAGTTTAGATTTTACCTTCATCAACATTCATATAACACCTCATGGAGCTTCACTGGAGGTCGATAAAACGTCTGTAGTTGTGTTGGAGATGTCTGGTCCCATTCACTTCCACTGTAAAGAAATCACTACAATAAACCGCTTCATACCAAACCAAATGCCGTAAATGTAAACCAACCCCAAATGAGTGTCTGAAACACTTGAGTTATGGATATGTGTTTGAAAATGGGTGGAATGAATCATATCTGATAACAGGTTGTGATGTTTTCAGCGATCGGTTTGGATTGGCTGAAGAAGACGCCGCTGCCGCTGTCGGAGGGACATCAAATGTGATCTTTGCAGCCAAGCCAAGGTGGAGGAACACTTTCTCCATCCAAAACCTAAAGGTAGGCGCAGGCTGATCTTAAACTAGCTCTGCTTAGTGCTGGGTGATCCACTGTCAGAACTGACTGGTTTTAATGAATGATTTTGCTGATCCTTTGCTGGGTGCTTCACATTTTCCATACAAATTCAACACAAACTATGTTTTTTTTGTCTTCTGTTTGGTTAAAACCCCTATTTAAGGTTCATTGTTGATGTCTCGTTAACAGAAATGAGCTAAAAACGTAGAAAGAAAGCTATTTTGGAAGTTTAGTGCAGAACAGGAGACTTTAAACAGCATTTAATATTAACATAAAAAAGGATGGTTTCCTGGTTCATGTGTTATTTCTCCTGACATTTCAGTTTTCTAATAATCTTTATGCAAGTACGGCACAAATAAGTGTAGATAACACAACATACAAACAGTGCAAACCATACCAGCACTGGCTAAACCCCAGTGCCTGAATGAAACACCTGTAGTCTGAGGTCTAGTTTGTGACTGAAGTGGTGGACATAAGAGAGTGAAAGAAGTCTCTTATAATTATCTATCAGCCGTTAGCTGTTATATTAGCAGACAAGCAACCACAGGCCCTCAAAACAAGTCAAGAGGCTCTGGAGCTTCTCAGCTAAACTGATGGCCTGAATTACTGAATATTTATTGAATATTTACTGACATTGTCTGAGAGTCATTGACGTGAGTCAATGGGACAAATTCAGAGAAGAGACATTTTCTTATCTTGTTTGGGGCACTTTCACAAGGCTTACTTCCTTTCTTAAATATTACAGCTAAAGAAAACTCTTATTAAAAGTAAGTTTATCAAAAGGAAAACCTACAAAGTTTACCTCCCCAGTCCATTCAGTCAATATATGGAAACAAAACAATGTTGCCTTTTTTTAGCACATTACAAAAACATACATCCTTCTATTCAGTTAAGCCCCACTCGTTCACACTAAGGCATGTTTCAGCTCGGGCTCCTTTTTGAATGAAGCACAAAACACGACAGCCAATTACAACATAGCTCATTTACATATAAGGCACATAAAATTGAACAGTGACTGTTTTTGGAGCATAAAAACTCTTTGAAAATGGTTTTTATTAAAAGTGTATCAAATTGGTATGAAAAATCTTTCTGTTTTCAGACATCAAGTACTTTTCAAGAACATGTGATCCGAAGAGTCGTAAATTTAAAAGCTTTTATACTAATTTAAGTGTTCCTCTTGGAACTTTTACACTCTGCGGAGGTTTTTTAACCACCAGAGCTGCGGACCGGTATGGGCCTGGGAGTCATTTGGCACAGAAAATATTTAATTATTCGGTCAAGTGAGACAGTACGTAAAATTTTTGCCCACAAGCTAACAAAAATGAATAAAAAAGAAAAAAGAATTTAAAAAAAATAAAAAACAACGTCTTTGGGGAGCTTCTTCGTATTTTTACACACTTGCCTGTCAGTTAAAAAATATTGTTTTACATTTAACTGGTTTGTGGTGCAAAAAAAGTTGGGGACTGTTACTTTAAAGTATAAAAGGTTTCCAGGAAGACGTCTCAAACTGGTATAAAATCTTTTAAATTGGCGACTTTTCCAATCACACGCTCTTAAAAGAACCTGAGGAGTGTAGAACCATTTTATAATCTAAAGAATTTCCGCGTGGTGTAAAAGTTGCAGGAAGAACTCTCAAAAACCTTTACCTTTTTTGAAGGTTTTTCGAACATCACAAATGTTCTGCACACTTTAAGTACTTTTAAGAGCATGTGAGTGGAAAAAATCACTAGTTTAAAAGCTTTTATTCCAATCGTACCCTTGTTCGATTGGAAAAAATCTCACAACGTTAAAGCTGGTGAACGTCGGCACTCTCGGTTACAGTACAGACGGTGAGGATTTGAGCCAAGGCATCTGATCTCAGATCAGCCTGAAAGGCCACTTTGTGCTCCAGCCTAGGTGTAAGTTACCTGTTGTTGCGAGACGTCTGACTTTTTCCTGCACTGGATTCTTGCGTAACCCTCCAGCGACAGTTGATCCTTTGTTTTGCTTTCATAGAGAACCTTCCAATTAATTGTTCACAAGCGTTGCAGCGACAGTCGCATGTGAATCATCTTAATTGAGCTTGTAACATCCTACTGGAAGCGCCTAAATCATATACCGTAGGCCATTTTCTCAAGCTGGGTTTCGAGAAATAGTGATGCACCAAATGTTTCTAGTCTGAACATGTGACTCCGTCAGATTTGGCGTATTTCGCATTTGATAGGAATCCATGTTGCGCACTATTGTTCCTACCCACACAATTCCTTATTGTTGTTTTTTTTTTTGTTTAGTTTTTTTTGACAGCGCTGTTCCTGTGATGTTCCTGTGAATTGGTCAGCAGTGTGTGGTGGTGTGTGGTTCTTCTCGCTGGCCGCGGCTGGGCTGGGTGGGGGGGTGTTTAGTTAGGAACGCTGTGTGCGATATGGCAGGGGCCTTACATGAGACAGCTTAATATAGGCTCTGCCTGCTAGATAAGGCTGCACTCCTTTTGTCTGCCGTTCTACAACGTGCCGTCCAGCAACAGCTGAGGCTCTGGCCGATGGCAGGACTTCATTCTATGATCAGTAAAAGTTGTTTTGCTTTCCAGCGTAGGCCTCGATTTTGAAGAAACATTTCGATGCAAATGTTTAGCTGGTGTGGAACGGCTATACAGTGATATGCAAATGTCTGGGCTCCCCAAATTACATGTGTTTTTCTAAATATGTTCACATCCTCAACAGAGACGCTTCTGTTTAAAAATCCAATTCAACCCAATTCATAACATGTAGCATTTGCACAAGCACTTTTTAGATTTCTTATTAAATAAATAAATAAAATGTTCTCCTTAATAAAACCGAGAAGAATGTCATATATTAGGTCTTCATTATGAAAATAAAGAAATTGATTTCACTGCAATGACTTAGTAAGGTGTAAAAATGAGATAAGAGTCGTGACAGTTAATTGTGGCCTTAGTAAAACGTGAGAATGAGGCCATTTATTTGTAGCCATGGCTTAGTAAGGCGTAGGAATTAGATGGTTAAGTTGTGACCTCGATCCAATAGATAATGAAATTGTAGACACGACTTTGTAAAGTAAAAATTAGACAGTTAAGTTACAGTTAAGCTGTGGCTTCACCGTAGTAAGATGTGAGAATGAGATAACTGGATTGTGGTCGTGAAGGCCTTCTATGACTTTGTGAGAATGAGACAGTTAAGGTAAGACTCAGATGATTCACTTGTGGTCATGACCTGGTCGTAAGAATGAGATAATTAAATCGCGCAAGTGAAGGTTTTCTGTCACTTCATTAGGTGTGAGAGTGAGATACTTATGTTGTGGCCATAACTTTGAGATAATGAGATAATTAGGCTGTGGCCTTTCTATGATTTATAAAAAATGTGGACATGCATTCCCCACATTATGGTCATGTTTAAGTCTGTAGTTTATTGCAGAGTTTAAACATACTTTCAAATGGAAAACCAACAAAACCTAATGTGACGGTTTGGGGGGGGGGGTGCACTAATGTTTCTATACGCATATTTATCTTCAGGGTTCATCGTGTGTTTGTGAGGAGTAAGTGTTAGATTTTGACGTTTCTTCTCCAACCTGTTGTTTAAAAGCAAATACTGAACCCGTTGGAGGTTTTAACACCTGGAAGGTTTAAGTTTTGATGAGCGTTGACATCACAAGGGTGTAAAATGTTTGACTTTGTGGCACTGTTCCCGAAACAGTGTTGTCCTGATCAATTGTTTTCTTCAGAATGAAGCTGCTCAGTAACGTCCTCCTAAACTGACACTCCATTGTTCAGTGAAGCCAGTTGTCCTCAAACTTTTGATGTGTGTCTGTGTGTGTGTGAGGGAGAGAGAGAGAGAGAGTTTGACCCCGCGCACGGCCCTCCTGTGTGTGTTTGTTAATGTCACTGCGTGCGTCAGGACTTGGCCGCAGCTCCAGGGGAGCGTATATTGTTCACCTCAGATGACTCGTATAGGGGCAGAGACATGTGCTGTTGCTATCTGCCACACACACACACACACATGCACACACACACACACACACCCATACCAGGAAACCACTTGTGCGCTTAGATCTCATCTGCCGCGGTGGGAACTTTTACCTTAGAGAGAAGCGAATCGTATGGGCATAGTGGGGATTTTCCATACCAACGAAGTGCGAACCAATCAGCTGGCTGCGTTTTGCATATGTAATCATCCCTGGTCTGGAGCTGCCAGGAGTTTCGCCCGGTGAATCCTTTCGCTCGGCGCAGGGGAGCGGGACCTGAATGGGCCCTTTCTTGCCGAAGTATATAAGTGTCGAGTATAAACAGGTTGGTCGGTTGCACCGCTTTGGCCTAAACACTGGGGCTTATTTTTCTCTGAGGCAGACAGATGGCACGGACAAGCTGCCAGCAGCGTTTTTGTATGTACACATAGATAAAACCTGTCAGGCAGTTAATGGTTAATAACCAAATGTCTTTGCCCAAACATATTTTGTTTAGGCAAAAGACAGGGGCAACGTTAAAAACTGACCAAAAAAAAAAGAAAAGAAAAAAAGTTCGTTTCTCAAGCATGTCCCTTTAAATACACACACGACGCACACAGGCATTTCACTGATGTGAAAAATGTATCTTGGATTCTAATAGGGAAGTTGTACGTTTGCCAAGGTGCATGCGTGTCCTCAGCTAACCCCGGCACCCATATGGTGTTCAGCGAGTCCGTGTGAGATCACTGCCGCTTCTAAAGGGAAAAATATCTGGAAATGGTTTGTTAACAGAAAAAAAAAAACAGAGAGAGAAAGAGAAAGAGAAAGAGAGAGAGAGACAAAAAAGAGGTAGTTTGAGAATTCTCTCGCCCTTTTTTCCCCCTCTCTCCTGGGCCTAAGTTCGCCTCTTATTTGTTTACAGGCCGGCCCGAGCGGAGCGGCCCGGGTCGCTCCGAGGAGGGAAGTGCGCCGCTGGAAAGGCTTGCGCACAAAGAGATAGAATGTCCTCCATTTTGGAGAAGGGACGGGGCGGACTGAAACGTGCTCTCTCTCTTTTTCTCTCTCTCTCTGTCTCTCTCTCTCTCTCTCTCTCACTCTCACTCTCTCTCCCGAAGAGGAGCTCCAGGAAGAATTTACAGGCGCGCAGCAATAAGGAACTGGAGGAGAAAAAAAAGAAAAAGGAAAAGGGGGGGGGGGTAAAGAAAAAGGGTGGCCCAGGACGGCTGGCCATTAAAGCCTTTCTGCAGCAGTTAACAGGTCTTTATTGTGGTCGCTGTGCGGACAGAACCCTGTTTAATCCGCCCCGGTGCTCGATGGCTGAATCAGGTACGGCGTGTTTTCTTCCACACGCCCAGGATCCACCCCTGCTGATGGGGGGGTGGTGGGTAGTTTGGACCTTGCCTTTTCACATACTTTTGCTAGCCTGTTATCAAACACACACACACATATACACACAAACACACACACTGCTGATTGGGTTCTTACTACCAAACCAAATAAAAACCCATTAAAGCCATAGTTTGTGGACCACCATTTGCCCCCCTTTACCACAAATACCGTCTGTCAGACCTGTAAAACTGGACAAAGAGTCCAGAAGTGACACTAAACCAGGAATTGCTAGAATCTGGAAGTGCACATTGCTGAAAATAGTTCATATTTTTGTCACTAAACTATTTATTTAAAGTCTTTATGGCTGTCGTTCCTTGTCTGAAGGTTGCGCCTGTAGCTTTAGCATTGGAGCTACGAGGCTAATGTGGCTAACAAGTGCACACTAATGTGTATCCGATTTTATTGTGTATAGTAAGGTGTTCTTGAGTATCTTGGAAGGCACCTCTAAATAAAATGCATTATTATTACTATTATAATTTTAAAGTGGCTGCCAAATAAGCATATTTCTCACCAGTTTGCATGATGCTAACCGCCTAACTAAATCGTCTGAGGCTCAGTGGAGCTGTTCATCTCTAATAGACTTGCTTGAGTGGTTTCTGACACTTTATGATACTGTAGCAACAACCCTGGACTGAACATGTTTGCATCCTTATGTCTTTATAATGCAACAACAAGTGACTGTCCTGGAATGGGCACTTTCACATCAAAGATGAGTGTTTGTTTGCGAAAAAAACAACAACAGTTTTTTCACAACAGCCTCAATTTTTCTGTATTTGGCCAATCAGGGCAAAGCATCCCACCACAGACGAGCATCCAAACCTTTAGTGTAAACAGGGTGGGGTGGCCTGTACAGCAAAACCTAACAAGGTTGATTGGTTCCCTGAAATAAGCCCTCAGCTTCTCTACATGTGGAACTTGTATATCCTCAAACTGAACTCCTGGTTCAGGGCAGGAATTCCTATAATTTCCATTTTTTTCATTTATTTTGTCGAAGCACCTGCACATCATCATTTGTCAACTCATGTTCACAAAATTGCATCGTGTTTGACGTGAATATTGTGTCCAGTTTGTCCCCGATATATGCTTTGTTAATTTGTGTGGCCTCGTGAAAAGACCTTAACTGTGCTGACGGCTGTCCTGAAATTTAAAAGTGAAAACTTTAAAAAACAAATGTGAAACTAAATTGTAAAATCTCTTAGGATTTTTTGTTGACAAACATATCTCACACTTAAAAACGAACATACGTGCTTTTAAAAGCGACATGGTGGTGGCAGCCATCCTGCATCTGGAGGTTCAAATTTGTGAAAATTATGTGAATTCTCATTTTTTGAGACTAAATTCTTCCTTTTTTCTGTAGAAATCGAGAAAAGAGGGGCTAATGACTGTATGTCCTGAAAATTGGAGTGTAATTTTTTAAATAAAAAATAAATAAACACACATTTATCGAGGCCAAGCAAGCGGTGATGAAAGCTAAAACCTCTGTAAAAATGGATAAAAGAGCAGAAAAAAGTTGTTTCGTTGGCGTGTCCGGCGTTACTGTCTGGCTTTTATCCGGATTACAGATGATGGGGTGTTACGGAGCGTCCGGAGTCATCACCTTCCTGATGTTCTGCCCCGGGACGCTAAGCAAACCAAACGGCATGACAACACGTGCCAAGTGTCCTTATTGCGGAATGAGGACTTTCAGCGTTGTTTTTTTTGGGGGGTATTTTTTGCAGCGGCCAGAAAAGGTTCATTATGAGAGGATCGGCTCGGTCCAGGTGTTGTTTACATGCGGCCGCGTCGCGCCGGAAAAGGACACTGGTACTTTATGAGCGCGTACAAACGGAGCGGGCCGGGCTTAAGGGAGCCCAGCTGCGGGAGACATTTTGTTGTGTTTCATTTCGGAGAGAGAGAGAGAGAGAGAGGGAGGGTGTGGGGGAGGCCTTGAACACCGCAAGCAGAGGTGCGCGGACCTGTTGCCAGGACAATTGTTGTTGCCAAGACAATTTGGCAGAGAGACATACAAGCTCCTCTGTTAGAATCTGGCTGGTCAGATGTAGGGTCCCCCCCCCCACACCCCCAATCTCCCTCTCTCTCTCCCTCTCTCTCTCTCTCTCTCTCTCCCTGTTTTGTCAGTGGCCCGGCGACGGCAGCTGCTAAGCAAATGCACAGCATATGGGATAATGTTTATATACTATTAATGACGCTGTAGTACAACCCCTCTTTGATCCGGGCTGCTACTTCTGTATGAAATCTCTCCGCCGTTTATTTCCGCAAGGAATTTTCCCATGATGGAAACCGATATCCAGCGCTGCACATGGATTTGCCCATAGTTTTTGGTGGGGTTTTTTTCTAAATAAACTGAAACAGTATTCTGTGCTGCTTCCTTCTATTTATTCTTTGTGTCTATTTATTTTCCTTACCTTCGAATCATGCGGTCAGCGGCGCAGGCCCAGTTTGCTCGCGCGTGTTAATGCGGTTCTCATGACACTCGCAAAATGCAATTTTGTTGTGTCACGGTAAAAGCAAAGAGAGAAAGAGAGAAAAAGAGAGAAAAAGAGAGAAATGCCCAGATGCTTATTGAATGAACCTTTCCTCTGGTTTCTTACGTACATTCAATTATATCCTGTATACCGCACAATGATGCAGGTTTCACACGTCCTGATATGCCAGTATAATTCATAGTGCAGATAAAAATATCTAAATATATAAGTAATGTATATAAATAAGATGCCGACTGAAAACTGAAAAGCCAGCCAACATTAACGCTGATCCATATACACCATACTCCACATTTCTGTAAACAATGGCCCTTCTAAGAAAGAGCCCTAATACTCCATTATAAAGCACAGCAAAGAGGTTTTATTCTTTTTTTTTCTTCTTCCATCCTCTTTTTTTAAGTTCAGGCTTACAATTAATTCTCAGTCCCGTTCCGAAAGAGGAAATAGGAAATAATGAGAATTTGGCAGTTTTTCTGCAGGGCCCTTGTGAAATGTCTGGCTGTCCCAACACGTCGCTCTTGCAACACTGTTATTAATCTGAGCAGGTCAGGTTTTTTCTTAGGCCTTGTGTTGTTCAGATTGGAGATTTGGCAGATTGGGAATTCTTGGTCAGGATTACCAGCAAAACAAAGCCATTGTTCGGTCCTCAGCCCGCCGCCCCGTGAGCGGAGGCCGGATGTGCCCATACAGGACCCTCTGTTTGTGCGCTATAAAGGGCCTGCCTGAAGTGCTTATGGAGCGCACACATTTACTCACAGACCAGTATGGGCTTGAGAAATGTCCCATTGGTTCACCACAGCGCACCCGCTCTTATCACGGCACGCCAAGGCCGGTCGTTTCCAACACACACGAATTACCTGATAGTGTCAGTAATTCTCATTCTGGCCCCTTTTGTCGCAATGGTTAGACAAAATTTCAGTGTGCAGCATCACACAGTCACGCCACAAGACTACTTTCCATTAAAGCGTACCGTCACACCGGTGTGATCTGGAAGGTTCAAGAGCAAACGTTATAACAGTCCTAACGGCCGACCATCACAGGATTACAGTCAATATGTCGTCCTCTTCACACTCAGAGTTTTATATTTATACTTTTGTACAGCTGACAGTCCATCAGTAACTAAATCACACTAAACTCGGGCTCAGTCCCGACAGCTGACACCAGCCGATGGGCAGAGAAGAGCACTGTGCAGGACACTTAAAGAGAACAACAAACACAACCGAGAAACACTCAACGCTGCGACTACTGAGCCACCTGGCATGCAACAGAGCAACACCAACAAATGAGCCTCCAGAGCTGCTGTTTTGGTTACACGCTTTTATTAGTATTTATCTTCCCCTTTGTTCATTCATAACTACAACAGCACTGTAACCATAGCAACATGTGCTGTTGTACAACAAACAGAATCATGCAAATCAAACGAGTGGCACCAGTGTCGAGGCAAACATCGTCTCACCAATGATGAGATGCTTAGTTGCTCTGCGGCAAGTAATGGTTTGTGGTAGATTTTAGCGTAGAACGAGCAAGCAGTGTATAGGACTGTTCAAAATCTACCCCGCTCTGGGGTTAGTGGGATGGACCCCTTTTTTAAACTGAAGAATCCAGGTCAGTCTGGACAGTGAGGCAGGAATCGATGTACTGATTTACATCTGAGGGTTCGTTTTTTTCATTTGTATTGACACAAAGCTCATCATCACAGAATAAATATTTAGCAAAAATATAAGCAAATAAACACACAAGACGTGACGAAAACAGTCCGGTTGGAAAAGATTATCGCAATTATGCACTTTTTTATTCGAGAATGTTTCTTTTTTCCACCGTACACCAATTGTTCCGGATGCTCTGATATGATTAAGCCAGGTACTTGAGGTTAGAATCTGCAGCAAATCCCCCTTCTATCACACACACTTTTGTGAAACGGCGCATTTGAATTGATTTGAATCCCCAGGGGTCTTGCGGATTAGGGGTCAATTTATGTACGAAATAGAGTGTACAGTGAACTGTGGCGGTTTACACTTAATGTACATCTTCTGGATTCTATGTTCTGGGCAATAAATAAAAATTCCAACAAAAAAAAAAAAAAACACCTCGATTTACATGTAATCCAGCTTTAAAAAAGAACCAGCCTGCCGACTGTATCTGCGAGCACGTGGCCTTTGAGCGCCGATGTCGCCATTCTCATGTAGATGTGACATTAGGCCCTCATCATGCGCTCGATCTCCAGTCGCCTGTTAAGCGTTCCTCCAAATATGGAAAGCGCATTCATTTCTGGCCCTTTCCAGAGAGCACCTGCCAGAGGCACAGCCGAGCATCCGCTCCCACAGTGTTCTCAGGACAGCCTAAAGGGGTCTTCAGATGCAAATCGTGGGCAAATGTCTATACCATAGTTAAAATGAGGGAGTCAGTTACTGTTTAGCTTTACTCTCTCAATATCAGAAGCTGAATCAGAATCCAAAAACTATATTGATCCCGAAGGAAATCACTTATCGCTGCACAGACACACAGAGGCAAGAATCATATAAATATATACAGGGGCGTAGCAAACGAGGGGCACGGGGGACACACGTCCCACTCACTTTTAGAAACAGGTGATTCTGTCCCCGCACTTGTTCTCTGATTTGTTCAGTAAATTTGAGTGAACTAACCTTTAGCCAATCACAGCGCGGATTTCTCGGCCGTCTGCCATGAGCTTCAAATCTTGTTGCTCTTGTGAATTTTCTTTCGTTCACCCACTTGGCTGTCTGGGGTAAAACGCACTCTAGAAAAAAGCAGAGGACGATTACATCCTTTTTTAAACACACAGTGTGAGTGTGTGTTGCAGAATGTTGCGACCACACGAATCACGTTTCCAGGTTATGATTTAACGTCGAAAGTCAACA
>JBBPDH010000080.1:5680818-5691186 GCA_037974565.1 Clupeocharax schoutedeni
GGGGGTTCCTGGGGGGATTTAATTATCGGCGTTAACGGCCCAGCTCTAATTGTTTGTATTGTATATTGTACTTTATGTACTGTACTTTTGTATAGTTTTCATTCTATTGTTTAGCTTCTCTTTGTTATAAAGGTGTATCTTATCTTAAGAACGAAATGAAAAACGCGAGAACACTCGAGACGCTCCACGGGGAAAATTCTGAACTGCGTCTGTCACTGGGCACCAGCCAATCATCAGCAAGGAGAAATAAATAACGTTCTAGGATTGGCTACTGACCACAGCGGTGTTTCACCTTTCTTTGTGTTTTCTGGACAGAACCAATAAATGTATGGTTATTTAGTATGTGAAAATTTACATTAATATTTATGTTACAAAATTAGTAAATGACAGTTTTCTTTATTTATCACTAAAATGCATGAAAGATGATATATCGCCACAACCAAAAATAAACAACCAGCACAAGGACGAGGGGGTGTGGCGGATGAGGCCCAGGTGTCACAAAAGCAAAAAAAAAAAAAATGCTGAGGATATCTGCAGTTTCTGCAATAGTGCCAGGGTTCCCACAAACAACTCTTAGTTCAGATCTCAGAAACGAATCCACAGAGACTGAAGCTGCGATTGCTGAACCATGTATACACAGGGGTGTACTGCACATAATAATACTATCCAACAGTACATTCTACACTGAATTCAGACTCATGGGAACCATTTGTTCCCAAATTGTTTCCCGTAAGAAGCAACTATTTTGGATCCCATTAACAACCACTTAGCAACACCCACAAGTTTTCAGAAGTAAATAAATTCCAAAATATGAATGGAATCTTTTTTAATCATCTTTGCAGCACGTTTTTATCCAGATCTGCTCTCGGCCAGCAAGTAAATACCATAAACTATTATGAAGATCAATTTATGCAGATTTGAAACCATTGATCCCTCACACATCCCGGAATCAGTATGGATTTATTCTGCCCAGCAGCATTTACATAGCTAAACATATGCTTTTGTCAATTAACGCAAACAGAGTTTCCGAAATGGCGATAAAAGGTCTGGCGCGAGGGCTGAGAGACGCCAGCCTTGCTAATGCCTGTCTGAAGTTAGAGCCACGGGGCTTTATAATGCAGGTTTTTCGAGGCTGTTAAGTTTAACAGCCCTGCTGAGAGAGAGAGAGGTCAGTGCTAATGAGGCTCCATCCAACGCCGGACTGGACAGTTAAAGCTCGGACCGGTTAGGAACCCTTGTGTCCGAACGGAGCTCAAACTGGGCCTCCAGCCACCAACTCCCATTAGCCTGATTGGCCGCAGAGGTCAACTGGAGTCAAACTGTCACGTCGATCGCACAGCCGTATCGGACACACTGGGTCACACTAGGCTCCTTTCGCACTGAGTTATGTCTGTGCTTTATTACTGCCAGAAAATCCATCATTTCACTTCAAATGATTTACACACGTCAGGCACCAGTGGCTTCTGAGTAAACAGTAGAAACGCCAAATGCAAACATTTCGAATGCATGCAGATTTATGTGGGTATTAATGCACAGTATTTGGAGGCTAAATATCGATACAAACACAACGAGACATTACCTGTTCACAGAAGGTCCTGCGTTTCTTTTAGCGATTTTTAACCCTTTATGTTTGTTGGGGTCCAACAACACCAATGTTAGCTAAAAAATAAAAATATAAGTTTCAGCTCTTAGTCTTCACTCGCATATAATAAGATGTTATAATAAGTTGGGGGTCGACAATATAAAGTGCAAAGAATCAATACTATTTCTGCACTTGCTAGCTCAGCAACCAAAGCAAGAATTTACACCCGTGTTTTAAAACTTAACATAATATTCCCTGGGAAATGTATTATTGTACACCAGTGGTGATGCTTGACTGGGAAAGTTCACCATAATGATTATTTCTCCTAGCAGCTCAATAATTTCTATTGGCACATAGGTTTTGCTCACATATGTTAAGACTGACAGGGTCCAACATCATGCTAACGAAATCAAAACCAAACAAACAAAAAGGAGAGAGTATAAAGCATTTATACTATGTTTGCATCTGGAATCTCAGCAACAAAAACAGGATTTAATCCTAAATGAATGATCTGTTCTTTGGGAAATGTGTTATTGTGTGCCACTGGTGATGCTTGGCTTTGAAAGTTAGGCATTGAATATCAAAAACACCTCTACAGTAATAATAATATTTTCTGATAGTGGCCCGATGGAATTCCTGTAGTATCTTTGTGCTAAGATAATAGAGGAACCCTTGTTGTAGGATCTAGATTCATCGTGGAGAAGTTGTATGTGGGGCTCGCAACAAACAAACCTATGTGCTGGATTTCTACAGTTACTCTTTCAGTAAAGATCCTGATGATACAAGTGCTGCAGTTCAACATCTGACATAAAAACCACTGGTTAGACCAACGAACAATCAATGATATACCTACAGACCTCCAGAGATCCTGGAGTAACATTTTCCCTCACAAAACCGGTCCCAGCAATCATAGATCAGACTTCTTAATAATGTTGGTAGTGAGTCTGACACAGTTAAACTGTAAAATGGGAGAAAAATGAGAGAGCTTGCTTAGCTATCTAGAAACCAAAGAGGCAATGGTTTGCCATTTTAAGAATGTATTCCTATTGAGAGGTTCGTGTAGCTGATGTGGCTAATTGAGAAATTATTGTAGCCAGCGGTAACAAAAGAGAGAGAGGAAGGAGAAAAGGAGGTAGAGTGAAAGAGAGAGAGAAAAAGAGGAGAGAAACGGAGAGGACAAAGAGAGAGAGAGAGAGAGAGCACAAAGTAGGAGAGAAACAGAGAGGAGAAAGGAGAGAAAGAGTGAGAGAGAGAATGAAAAGAATAAGAAAGAAGGAAAAAAGAAGGAGAAACAATAGGAGAGAGTAAAAGAAATAGTAAGAGAGAACAGAGAGATCTGAGACAAAGATGAGAGCATTTTAAGATGTTAAGTTGGAATCGGGCTGAGATTCGAGGCTGTTTTTCAAGAGCTGAACAGAAATTGTCCTGGTGTTAAACTGAGCTCAGACAGCGAAGCGATTTGATCAGTTGGTCGTCTGCATTGGCAGAACTGGATTGTTTTTGCTGAACTTCCACAGGGCCTGAGCGCTACACGGGATCCGTCTTCTTTCTGGCGGAAAGTGCAGTTGGACGCTCATTAATGTTAATGGGCAAAACCTAAATGTGTGGTGAACCACAGCTTGGCCTGAATCAGAGGAGATAAAAGCATCAGTTTCCACGCTGGGCCCTAGTGCCTCAATCCATCACAGGGCCATGGGATCCACCTTTCCCGGGCCGCATTAAAGTTACAGCGAGTACAAACAGATCGCAGGTCACTTACCACTCTTCCTTAACCTGTCCAAAACACGGCTCCGGTGTCCGCTGGAAAAGAAATACCACCGCTGCTCAGGAGCTCAGAGGTCGGGGGTTAAGGAGTGGGAGCTGGTGACCAAACCCCATTACATCACCAACCCATTTGGGCCATGGTTTTACGAGGTATCGCCTGAGACGCAGCGCTAAGGTTTGGTTACCGCTTGGTCACTGGAACCCTATTACAACCTCGCAAAAAATAAGGTCAGGAGGGATCGCTTCTAAAAGCACATGTCCTGTTCTAAAATCATGGTTTGGCAAATCGCATTTCCACAATTAATCCCTTCAATGCAATACAGTTGGTTAGAAAAGATACTGGGTTTCTTCTCTAAAGTGAATTGCGCTAGTAAAGCAAACAGGTAATTGAAACTAATACCACACCAATTAGCTCTGCTCTAAAATGTCTGAATCATCACATGAAGCCGTTTTGGTTTGTTTAGACTCAAACTTACTTGGTTTCTGATACTGGATCACTGCCATGTTCTGAAATGGACCTGCCTGCAAGTTGAACCTGCAACTTTCTGGTCATCAGGTTCACAGGAAAGAGTTTTACCCACAAGGCTACAACCCATGTCCATTTAAAGCTAGTCCCACCATATATATACATATATAAAGGCCCACAGGATAAAGAGGGGTTTAATGGTCAAAGTGCAAAACGTAATTCATATGTTTGGGATCCTTAAACACTAAGAGAGGGAAAAAATAAATGACATGATGAGTGCTTTCATTCAGAAACACCTCTGAATCGTACATAAGATGCTGTTATTTAAGGTGCCTGTCATTGGCTGTTGTACAGAAAGGGTTTTATATGGAGTTCTACAGCACCTGTGTGTTCTTCAGTGTTCAGAATAACACCAGACAATTTAAGGTTTTCCTTTCTTTTTATATCAGGAACATGAACGCAGAGTGAAGGAAAAAAAACACTGCACTACCTCCCAGCTTGACCTTTTAATAGGGGGCCAGTTGTTAAGTGAATTTCGGGAATCTCATAAACACAAATTGTCGTCCGTAATCTCCTGCCATGGAGCAGAGAAATATAGCAGCGAAGAGTAATCAATCAGACACTTAGAGCCCAGCTGAAGCAGTAGGGCGGCGTTATTCAGCCTCTTAAAGGACACTGTACAGCACTGATCCTGAATCAGTTTATTCCAATGGCAGTCAGTGGTTTATATATACATATTTTATCTCTATATATATATATATATATTTTAGTGCTGGGCCATTAACGGCGTTAACGCCAAGATTCCATGCAATTAACGGCGTTAAAAAAATGTATCTATGCCCACCTCTAATATATATATACACACACAGTATATATACATAACAAAAGACTCATTGCCTCCAAATACAGAAGCGAACGCCGCAGGAAACCCTTCCGACCCGTGGCCCCCTGTATAACTCTTCATCGTTCTGTTGGTCATTTTTCTCAGCATTAATGCCATTTGGTTCTCACTGGGATCGTGCAGTATTATTCATCTGCTTTTAATTTACTCATCTGTATGTTATTGAATGTTCATCCCATTATCACATGCTGCTATGTCACCTTTCATAACCACCTGCACTAATAATCTCTTACTTTATCATATCTGTTATAGTTTTATGTTACTTTGTTAGTGTTATTTTGTTATTACATTTGCACTACTGCTACTGTTCTTTTTTAAACTCTTTATTGTCTATCATTATTTCTCTTTTTGCATTGAGCATGTTTAAGACAAAAATATCCAGATCTGAATAAATAAAGATCTTATCTGATCTTAAATATATACATATATATATACAGTCAATCCTCACTTTAACAGGGATCAGCTGTTGCGGTTTCAGCCCAACATGGATTTTTTCAGAGAACCTGGCACACTCCACTGAAGCTGCTCTAATTGCCGTCTCCAAAGAACTTCCTACCCTACTGACTGGTACCAGATAGCATGGCAAGGCACAGAGTTTGCTCCATGAACATTATCTGCTAGTGTTCCACAGGGCTCAGTCCTTGGACCACTTCTCTTTTCTCTGTATACTGGTTCTCTTGGGGATGTAATAGCCTCATACGGTTTTTCCTACCACTTTTATGCTGATGATATGCAACTTATTCTCCCTTTCCCTTCCAGTGACAACCAGGCCTCAACCCGGATCTCAGACTGTCTGGCCGACATCGCCTCCTGGATGGCAGCCCATCACCTCAAGCTGAACCCCAGCAAAGCTGAGCTCCTCTTCATGAAAGGGAGTCCTTCACCAAGCCACTACCTGTTGGGAACTCGGTTATCATCCTTTCAAAGAAGGTAAGAAATCTTGGTGTTATGCTAGACGAAGATCTGTCTATTTCACCACAGGTGGACCAGATCTCCAGAACATACAGATACCTGCTCTCAGAAGAATCGGACCCTTCCTCAGCATATACTCGTCAGTCTCTGGTCATCTCCAAACTGGACTACTGCAACTCTCTACTGGCTGAACTTCCACTGAAGGTAACAAAACCACTTCAGCTTCAATGTCCCAAATTTCACACACATCACAACTTTACTAAGGAACCTCCACTGGCTCCATGCGGTGCTCACATTAAGTTTAATTCCTTAACACTTGTTTCAAGGCCAAGAATGGACCTGCTCCCCCATACCTATCAGCATTAATCAAACAACCTGTCACATCTCAGGGCCTCAAGCATGGCTCGTCTTGAGCCTCCGCTGCTCACAAAAAAGCAAGGCATGCGTCAAGTCTTGGCTCCTAAGTGGTGGAACGAACTTCCTCTTCCGATCAGATCTGCGGAGACCCTCGCTGTCTTCAAACATCGTCTGGGTGGCTAAGCACCTCCCCCAAACACAAACCTTGCGCGAAGACGCTGGGGCGTGGCGGTTGAGACGTGGATGTTACAGATTTTTTTCATGGAAATATATACATTTTCATACATTTAAGAGCTAAATTATTAAGAAACATAATTTACTACATTTTTAACACAAATGCTAACGCAAATTCAGCCACATTTCAATATAACAAATAGCTATAAGTGTTTTGGTACTGTGGAGAGAAATGCGTCTTGGGACGGTGAAACGCTGCTGTACTCAGAGGCGGGAGGCTTGAAAGTAGCCAATCCGAGAACATTATTTATTTCTCCTTGCTGCTGATTGGCTTTGATGCAGCTACAGTCCAGAATTTCCCCGTGGAGCGTCTCAAGTTTTCTCGTGTTTTTTGTTTTGTTCTTCTTTAAGCCCTATATTTTTATTACGGTAAATGAAATGAATTTATTACAAGTGTCTTACTGAGACAGGCTGAAGATACACAGTGTCTAAATATAGGTATTCTAACCACTCAGCATTGAGCACCACAGTGTACTGAAACAACACAGCACATGGCTTCAGTGGAAAAGGGTAGGGCTAATAGTTGTAATCAACTCCTGTAAGATTAATGGGCGGGACTAAATTACAGTAAAATTAATGGGCCGGTCTAAACTGCCTTAATCTGAATGGATGGGGCAAAATCCTTAAATCTGAGTGAGGCTAATCTGTTATTTGCTTAATGGGAGGTGCTAAACAGGGTGAGCTGAATGGGCGTGTTACACTGCCATAGTCTGAATGAGGGCCTAACTAGATGAATGGGTGGGGCTGTAGCCTCTCTAAACTAATCTAAAGTGTAAGGGTGGGGCTAAACTGCAAAAATCTTACCGGGAGGTGCTAAACCGGGTGGACTGAATGGGCGGGGTTACACTGCCATTGTCTGAATGAGGGCCTAACTAGATGAATGGGTGGGGCTGTAGACTCTAAACTAATCTAAAGGGTAAGGGTGGGGCTAAACTGCTAGAAACTGAATGAGTTGGGCTTAACTGTTGTAAAATGATTGTGGGGGGGCTATACTTAGGGGGTGATCTACTGTAATGTGAAAGGGTGTTAGCTGCTGTGACATCATAACCATGACAAATTCAAAACAGGTTGTTTTTGTAGTTGATTTTCCATGGTCTGGGCCCTTTAAATGCCCTTCCTGGCCATGGCTGGACTCTCTGTTGTTAGGCTTCTTCTGCAGGAGCTGCTGGTGTTGGTACTCCTGAGCTCCTCTCGGGTTTCATGTGTTGCACCGGGTGACCTCTGCTTTGCTGGTTTGGGGTTTCAGCTTTTCTTCTATTATTGATAGAGCCGCCCTATTATTCCCCTTCGGGATCTCGTTTCGGGCCGGACCGAACGGCTACGCAACCCGGGATATTTTTAACCTGTGGCACACATGCACACACACAGAGCTACAGGTGTTTGTGTGTGAGAGCAGGAGACGGACAAGCCTTGGGGTGAATTATTAATGTTTGTATAGCTATAGGCTCCGAGGTGTAGGAGGTCAAGTAGCAGAAAAAGAGGGGGATGAAAGAAATGGCCGGACCACCATAATACAACTGTTCTTACTGAGGGGGCCTGGAGACCCTGGATGGTAGAAAGGATGGTGCTAATGTACATTTAGCTTAAAATAATGCAGTCAATTTGATAACAGACAGCTTTTAAACTGATGTAACAGTTGTTTAGGAGTATCTTATGAAATGTGAATACTAGTATATGTACAGAGGATTCATTTTTGAACAAATAGTTTCTAATATTTCAATCCAGAGTGCACTGTGCAAAAGTTTAGTTTGCGCGTGTTATAGAAAAATGGTCCAGCTGAACTTTTCGGAGGTGATGGCTGTAATTTGATTGGAATTATTTCTGATTGGCAGCTCATTGAAGACCATGTATCAATATTATAAATCTATCACTCTCTTTCTCTTCCTCTCTCTCCCCCTGTTTCTCATTCTCTTTCTCTCTGTCACTCTCTCTCACTCTCTCTCTCTCACACACAGTCTCTCTCTCTTTCTCTCTCTCTCTCTCTCTCGCACTCTGTCTCTCTCTCTCTCACACACTCTGTCTGTCTCTCTGTCTCTCTCTTTCACACACTCTGTCTGTCTCTCTCTCTCTCGCTCACACACTGTCTCTTTCTCTCACACTCTCTCTCTCTCTCTCTCTCTCGCTCACACACTGTCTCTCAGACTCTGTCTCTGTCTGTCTCTCTCTCTCTGTCTCTCTCTCACTCTGTCTCTCTCTCTCTCTCTTGCTCTGTCTCTCTCTTTCATTCTGTCTCTGTCTCTCTCTCTCTCGCTCACAAACTCTGTCTCTCTCTCTCACACTCTGTCTCTCTCTCTCTCTCTCGCTCTGTTTCTCTCTCTCTCACACTCTGTCTCTCTCTCTCTCCCTGTCTCTCTCACTCTCCCTCTGTCTCTCTCTCTCACACTCTGTCTCTCTTTCTCTCTCTCACTCACACACTGTCTGTCTCTCTTTCTCTCTCTCGCTCACACACTGTCTCTCTCTCACACACTCTGTCTCTCTCTCTCTTGCTCTGTCTCTCTCTCTCTCACTCTGTCTCTGTCTCTCTCTGTCTCTCTCTCTCTCTCACACACTCTGTCTGTCTCTCTCTCTCTCGCTCTGTCTCTCTCTGTCTCTCTCTCTCTCTCTCTCTCTATCTCTGTCTCTCTCTCTCTGCCTCTCTCTATCTCTTTATCTCTCTCTCTTTCTGGCTCTTTCTCTCTTTCTCTGTCTTTTTCTCTGTCTCTCTCTCTCTCTCGCTCTCTCTGTCTCTCTCTCGCTCTCTCTGTCTCTCTCTCTTTCTCTCTCTCTCTCGCGCTCCCTTACTCTTTCTCTCTGTCTGTCTCTCTCTCTCTCTTTCTCTGTCTTTTTCTCTGTCTCTCTCTGTCTCTCTCTCTCTCTCTCTCTCTATCTCTGTCTCTCTCTCTCTGTCTCTCTCTGTCTCTTTGTCTCTCTCTCTCTCTCTCTGTACTGAATATGAATGGGTATGTAAGGGTTAAACGAGTGTTTGCTGCTGTTCTCTGGGTGCCGGTTGCTCTACCAGTATAGTTTTGTCCCGCTCCACAGGTACAAAGTGTGTTTAGCTGCTGCTGAATTATCCACAGCCCGGACAGATGGGACTCCACTGAAACCCGAGCCGGACACCGGACACCGGGGTAACCCGCCGATCAGCTGGCCCAGGTGTGGCCACCTGAACTTTCCCCTCCCAAGCTCCGCCCGCTCCCTGCCGGCCGGACAGCAGGGTTAAAGATGCTGCTGCACCTGTCCTGGTCAGCGAGTGTCCTGTTTCCACCACGCTCATCCTACACACACAGTGTGTGTATGTGTGTTTATCTTTCTCACCGTAGACCTGACCAGAGGAGTAAAGGTGTGGATAAACAGGGTGTCACTTTCAGTGTTTGATGAAAACAATTTGTGAAGATGCAAAACAGTATCAGTTCACAAAGACAGATCAGGATTCACTTGTTGAAGAATCGTGGCGTTTAATAGAGAATGTTAGTGTTTGTTGAGAATTGGTGGTGTTTGATGGAGAATGTGGTGTTTGTTTGGAAATGTGGGCATTGGTGGGCACTGGATTTGAAGAATGGTGGAGAATGGTGGTGTTTGGTGGATAACAGACTTTAAACTGATGTAACAGTTGGTTAGGAGGAATATCTTATGAAATATGAATGCTAGTATATGTAAAGAGGATTTATTTTTGATCAAATCGTTTCTAATATTTCAATCTACAGTGCTTTGTGCAAAAGTTTAGGCACCCTTGGTCAAATAACATGAAAATAAGTACACATCCTTTATAAAGAACACTATTGTTACATACTGGGGAAAGAATAAACCATAAGAATGTGGCCTGTGTTTGGTGCAGAATGGTAGTGTTTGGTGCAGAATGGTGGTGTTTGGTGCAGAATGGTGGTGTTTGGTGCAGAATGGTGGTGTTTGGTGTAGAATTGTGGTGTTTGGTGCAGAATGGTAGTGTTTGGTGAGGAATGGTGGTGTTTGGTGCAGAATGGTAGTGTTTGGTGAGGAACGGTGGTGTTTGGTGCAGAATGGTGGTGTTTGGTGAGGAATGGTGGTGTTTGGTGCAGAATGGTGGTGTTTGGTGCAGAATGGTGGTGTTTGGTGGAGAATGGTGGTGTTTGGTGCAGAATGGTGGTGTTTGGTGGAGAATGGTGGTGTTTGGTGGAGAATGGTGGTGTTTGG
>JBBPDH010000080.1:5772221-5786365 GCA_037974565.1 Clupeocharax schoutedeni
TCTAAATGTGAACTCCACAGTTAGATGGGGCTCGGTGACCCCTTTCCAACGACCCCTCGAAAACCGCTATTAGCTGACAACCGCTCACCTCAGACAAAAGTAATGGGACACCTGGGCGAGGTGAGCGGTTTTTGGGTGGTTGGAAAGAGTGTGAGATATAAATAAATAATTTCATGAAATTAACATTGTTTATGAGTTTTGACTCACGAGTCACAGCACCGAGTCCAAGTCAAGTCTGAAGTAGTTGAGGATGAGTCTAAAACTAAGTCACAAGCCTTTGTTTGTGCGATTTAAGTGCGACTCGAGTCCAAGTCTCAGACTCGGGTCCCCATCTCTGGTATTTGAGGGGAGTTGCTGCCCATCAGCCTATCTGCTGCCCCCTTCTGACTCTAACTGTACCTCCTCACTGACTCCAACAAAAACTTCTACTACTGACTCTTTACTGAACCTACTCTGTTAGCCATGTACAGTCAATCTATCCAAAGAGACTCTTGTTCACTCTCTGGATCGACCAAAGCAGGATGGCTTCCCCTTAAAAGCCTTGGGTTCTCCTGAGGTTTCTTCCTATAGCTGTTTTTTTTTCGCCTCTGTCACCCTTGGCTTGCTCACTAGAGTTAAGACCTGGTTTCTGTGAAGCTGCTTTGTGACAGCATAAAAATGAAATGAATTGAATTGAATTGAATTAAAGTATAGGAGTTTGCTCTGGAGTATTTACTCTCGAAGAAGATTGTGCTGTACATAAGTGTAGTATCGTAACATGGCGTAACATGTTCACACCAATAAAACTCTGTTTAGCAGCTGTAAGTGTGAATGATCCTGATGGGGATGTTCGTGTAGTGCCAGTTGAGTTGTCATTCTGCACACACTCATGTCATTGCGTTCTTGACAAGCGTTGGAGTTGCTCGTGTTCTTCCACTATTTTTTATCCTTCCTTTGTCACAGAACAGCAGATCATAGGAATGTTTGGGAATTGAAAAACATTTGTCAAGGACCGTAACACAAAGGATTTTCTTCTTTTAAAAAAATAATAAAACTAAGAATGTCATTCCAAATGGAGGCAGCACTTTGATTCCTTTTAATTAAGGTGCCGCCACTCATCAGGAATCGAAGCCCAGTGAAGCTGAGAGATACGTGAAAAGCTTCACAGATCCCAGTTTTTCCCCCAAGGTGTGTGAGTCTCTCACGCATTCTCTTTCTTCCCCCCACTCTGCCTTTTTGAGCTTTGCCTCTGAACGTTTCCATTCTTTTCAGGTGCTCTGAAGCACCGGCTGCTCTTAATACAGTACCTTATTTTCAGTACCAGGCAACAGCAGTGAAGGTTGTTGCTAAGGGACGACTTCGGACCAGTTTAAAGGTCTCTAGCAGAGCCAAGAGGGATTTCATCTAGATCTCATACATTTCTAGCAGTTAGCACTACTGACAAAAATGTGTGGTGTTGTTTTATAATGAAGGTGGAAAAAGCTTCTGTAATTGTACTTTTTTCACTATTGCTTTGGCGGTTTTGTACCTCAAGTCTTAAAATAGCATATTTTACATTTGAAAAGTGAGCCAGAACTTTTCTATCGGGAGTAAGAAGGTCCAGTCATTTAGTGCCCAATTATTTAATTTCCATAGTACAATAATCACAATGAATGGCTTTCTACGATTATTTGCCGTTATTGTTATATGCAAACTTAAGTAATTAATTCAAATGTAATGGATGGCATACTTTTATTTTGAAAGTGCTGCTCTATGAACAAAAGTGCAGGAACATTTGGTTTGCAAATAAGGAGATTTTTAACAGCAGTGTTCCATTTAACACAGTTCTAGATTTCAGCTTAAACAGTAATGTAATCAAATCAAATGTAAAAACAAAGGTACTTGCCAAAGCAGGGCATTCACATCTTATCTAGTTTGTTATAGAAAATCAAGTTAGTCCAGAGCATGGGGGAGCAGAACCATTACAGCAGCTGCAAAGGAGGACCAACTCCAGATAAAAGTCCATGAGTGTGTCCGAAATCGCGCACTTGCGCACTTTTAGTGCGTGATTTTAGTGCGTAGTGCACTCACAGTGAAAACCAAGCTAAAACTCAGTCACTGAAAGAACCCGGGTGTTCACTGAAAATGGCCAGAAAACGCCATGCAGAACTGGAAGTAAGGGGCCTAATCCAAACCCTAAAATAAAAGGCGTGTCGCAATACTTCTGTCCATATAGTATTTATTATGATGAGAGTGGAAAGGTAAAATATAATGTCTATGAAATATATACTGTATGCCCATGAAGCTGTTTTAAAACACATTTTGAACATTTTATTGCATTCCAAATAGTTCAGAATGCAATTGTGGCCCTTTGCATACTATACAACAAATGTGTTAGTACATAATTGCATACTACAGTAATTCTCACAACACTCCAACACTGTCAGCTGCTTTTGGAATTGACATTAAACAACATTGATGTTTCACCTATAAACAGTTCACCTGATTTTATCTCTGCTAGTTAGCATTATCCTTATGGCGTTGGCTCTGACTGTGCGATTACTTTTGTCCGAGGTGAACGGTTTTCAGCTAATAGCGGTTTTCGAGGGGTCGTTGGAAAGGGGTCACCGAGCCCCATCTAACTGTGGAGTTCACATTTAGAGTGAGAGATACATTTTTCATATTTAACATTTAGATTAAGATCATTTAAGGCAGATCCTCCATGTTGGTGAGGACAGATCACAGCACGCAGCCCCTGCTAAGCAACAGCCAATTGGAATCACGAGGCGTGGCCAATTAGCATATTTTCTGAACATTAGAGCTCAACATTTAGAGCTCAAACATCCCACACTTAGAGTCGCCATTTGTAAACACTGCCACTTAAAGACTTGAGACTTGACTTGGACTCAGTAAAAATGAAAAAGTGAACATCTCTGGCCTTCAGTGGGCAGTACCCGGCTGTTCCAAGGACTCTGCACCATATAATTTGGGGTCCTGTGTTAAAAGTGGCCTATTAGAGATATATACTCTCCTGCACCAGTGGCCAGTGATCATACACTTTGGTGGGTGGTCCCATGTTAAATTTGGTCTCAGAGCCCTATGCTCTCCTGCAATAGGCCAATGACTGTAAAGGGCTTGGCTCTTTGAGTGTTTATCTTTTCGAGACGATCTTCATTCATGTTTTTTCACCTTTCTTTTAACGCCCATGGGACCTGGGGGAAGTGGGGGTTGTGTGGGGAGTGGGGGTGCAGTTTGGTAGAGATGCAAAGCAAAGCTTTAACTGGGGGACGCTGGCCTTTCATAAAAAGTGATAGCTTTTTAAAAACCCTCCCTCCTCGAAGATGCGTCTTCAGAAGGGGGCTTATCTGAGTTTAAACAGGAAATTCCACTCTAGAGGGTCCTAACGCACCACTGTGGGTGAGGGGACATGTTTACAACAGATGTAGCCGTAGCGGCCCTTTATGTACAGCGTCTATTTTCAATCCAGGCCACTTTGAGAGGAAGGAAGTTAAAGGTCAAACATTCTTTTAAACATGTTGGAAATACATTTGAATGCATTTTAAACCGTTTCTTTTGGATTTATGCCATTTCTGACTTCACTAACACACAATAAATGTATTGTTTGTAAATAGAAGATACTTGATTATGATAAGAGAGAAAAAGATAAAAGATAAAGCCTTTTTTATGCACATTTTAACCCTTTAAATTAATTTTGGATCATTAGACCAATGCAGTTGAGCTTGTCTTTGGTATTTGTATTTTATAATTTTTTTTATTTGCATAACCTCTAACTGCAAAGTTAACAAGATTCAGTGTGTTCAGCAAGTAGTCCAGCTTTAGACACGCATTTTCAGCTCGCCATGAGTCATAACACACTCAGACACATTTAGTTTCTCATTTTTAATCATGTTTACAACAGATGTGAGCTTTTTCTATACAGTTTCTATTTACTTGTTTTTCCCTGATATAGACTATTTTTGACTCATGGCTCACTGAGATGTGGAAAAACAACGACTTCTCTTCCAGACAACATTAATATTTGTAAGGAAAAGTGTAGATATTTTATTATAATGAGAGTGCAAAGATAAAAGATCATTAATTAAGCAAACTTTAAAGCATATTTTCAACATTTTCATGCATTCCGAGCCAAACCAGTGCAGATGAGCTCTATCTGCTTGTCTTTTGAATTTGTATTTTTTATATTTTGTATGACCTCTAAAGTTAATTGCGATGTTAACTAAGTTCAGTGTGTATTCGAGTGAATACAGTCTAGCTTTAGCCACACACACGCCGAAACTTTTCTTTTATGCCTTTTAAACATGTTTACATCAGTTTCTCTTGACTTCTCTCCACCCTGATATGTGCTCTTCATTTTTTTTGTATGTAGGTACTTTTTGATGATGAGTGCAAAGATAAAAGATAAAGGTTCATTTGCGCGAATATTTGAACGCATTAAGACTCTGTGTCACGTTCACAGAGGCTAGTCCCCCACGAATGAGAGCTTACTTGGAACATTGGCGTGAGGGACAGAGGGACAGAAAAAATGTCATTGGCATTTATGTTTTTAAACTGTTCTTGTGCTTTTAAATCATTACTATACTCTAAATATGCTGTTTAAAATATTTAAGAAATGTAGTGTGGCAGTAGATGTTGTGACCAGCAATGCTGCCGCAACGGGGGGGTTGAGGGCGGTGGTGTTGCATACCCCCCAAAAAGTGAGTAGTTGCGCCCCTCAGTAGAGATTAATCCACCTGTCTTTTGTTTTTGTACTTTCATTTTTTTTTAAAATTTGTATTACATCTAAAGTTAATTTAGGTGCCCTTTAACTGCGATGTTAACATGCGTTATCCCGCGGTGGATTAGCTCCGTGCTCACACGTTGATTAGACCCAACACTCATGTCCTGTCTGCTCAACAAGAACAATTTCAGCCCTAATCCTGCTTTCACCTGCCGCTTGAAGCTGGCCGGCACGACTGAAAGGCATTCCGCCGGCCAAACCAAGTGGTTATTCTCCAACCAGAGGACAAAATGTAATCCTCTCAACAATTTTTCTCTCCTCTGCTGGGGAATGGGGAGGGAGAGAGTAAAGCACCTGGCCTAAAACCTCTCAACGCTTCCTTCTCTGGACAGAAACTGCCACGGGGAACATGGAAAACCTTGGGCAGGAGATTAAAGACTCTTCTGCTGGACTGATTAATCGCATGCCTTTATCTTCCCCCTAAATCTGGCCTGATGTCCATTGTCCTCCAGCAAGTGGATCCGATAACATCAGGGCGAAGAGCTGAGCGCAGGCTGCTCCTCTATATGATAATGAATAACTCTACAGCTGAGTGATTGATGTGAGCTGAAGATAAGGGTCGCGTGACCGCTATCTGAAACTTTTTCATTTTTGAACATTTTATATCTTTTATGGTCCCCCCACCCTGCTTTCCATGCTTCATTAAACCAGGTTAGATAATTGGAATATTATCTCCCATTCTAACCTGAAAAAAAAATAAAATAAAATAAAACAGATTTAAAAAAAAAGCAAAATGTGGGAAAATATTAATTCTATTAAAATATCATTTTGGAAAAAAGGTACCATCACAGAGCTAGAAATGACTTGGCAAATTATCGTACATCCAGAAAGTATTATTTTATAATACTTATAGGGCCGGTTTCCCAGAAAGGGATTAAGCCTAGTCTTGGACTACCCTTTCCTTTTCAATGGAAAATCTCCATTCACAGAACTACTTAATCCAGGACTAGGCTTAATCCCTGTCTGGGAAACTGGCCCATAATATATTAAGTATTATAAAGTAAAATTTCATATTTTGTGATATTTGTATGTAAACTTGCAAACAGATATAAAAATTATGATAATTTATTAATTTCTTCAGTTGTTGTTCTAAGCAGTTGTTGTTCTTCATTTGTTGTTCTTGTTAGGTGTCCATTTGCAATCCCATGGTGCCATGGGTTAAGTGTATTGGCAAACCAATGGTGTTTCTGATTGAAAGCTTTGATCTGAAATGTATTTGCACAATGAAAAGGCTGACCCCATTATCCAACTTACAGATCTTTACCATCATTATTACACATAAAAAAATATTTACTTTACACTCAGAGTGATAAAGATTTTTTAAATAAAAATATACTCACATGGAGGCAAAACTAAATAAGGCATTATTTTGTGAAAATTCTGATTTTTGAAAAATGATTCAAAAATATACGGGGGATAACTATGACACAGTTTCGTCCAACGCCAGAGACGTAACACGAATCTTGGGTAAGTCAAAACACACTCTAGCCAAAATTACTTTAACACAGTTGTAATCTAAAAAATAAAAAACACAACTAAGCCACAGAAAAAAGAAAAGGACATAAATAGAACATAAAAGGAAATAAACAAAATGGCGTAGGTAAACGCACGATGGGAATGGCATCGTGGGGTGGCGGCGAGTGACAGGAGGGGCTAAGCTGTCGTCCCTGTTAGAGAAAATGCAGGAGACTCTGACAGCACTGAGCAGCTCCTTCAGTGGCGGCTGTTGCACCGGCGGTGCGGGACAGAGAGGTTCTGCCGGTCTTTCCTTCCAACTCCACAACAAAGACCTTGCAGATGACGACACACACACACAGAGAAACATACACACATCCAAGACACCATGACAGTTTCTCCTTTGTGCAGTTCTACGTTCGTGCAATTTTTCTGATGAACCATATTTATTTATATATATATTGTGGCGAGCCATGGAGGAAGTGAAGACGACTTCTTGGTTAAAAGTTTTCTTCTGCCTTATTTTCTCCTGCAACAGCAAACTCATAGCAGTTCACTCTATCCCCAACTCTCTCAAGCACTGCAGAACACCGACTACGTGGTACCAAGCACCGCCCCCCCCCCCTTTCATACACGTCCCCAAAAACCCGCCAGTTGCCATGGCGATGGCCAGGTGGGCTCCATCGCCCCCCAATTATCCCCTACTACCCACACATACCTCCCACACAGTTCACGTGGGCCCCCTGCCCACCACACAGCCCCCGAACAAGTCGTGAGCTGTCCTCGGCCACTACCAACCCTACCTCAAAGTCGTAAAGGCAAGCAGGAGGCCTGCGCTCCCACCGGGCCCTCCCTGGGCCCCTCGACGACGCCTGGGCGCTCAAATTGTCCACAACCCCAGAGCCCTGCCCACAGTCCGGCTCCCCACTGTCCAGTTCCCCACTGTCCGGTTCCCCACTGTCTGGATCCCCACAGTCCTTAGGGTGGTATGGAGCTAGGTGGTCGCTGTGGACGATCACCGCCTTTCTGCGACCCCCCACCCGCACCCGGTAGACCACCTCACCCACACGCTGCAAAATCCGTCGCGGTCCGCGCCAGTGCAAGTCCAGTTTGGGACTCTGCCCCTTTTACCTGGAGGGGCAGTAAACCCAGATGCGTTCCTCAACCTGGAAGTCCCGGCCATGGCTGCGCAGGTCGTAGGCGTGTCTTTGCTTGTCCGTCGCCCCCCCTTGTTTCTCTCGTGCCAGTGCATGGACCACCCGGAGCCGCTCCCGCAACCGCTGAGCATAGTCCAGCCCGGGCGGTCCAACAAGTTCAGGTTCTGGGGGGGGCAAACGCCAGGTCCATTGGGGTTAGCAGTTCCCGGCCGAACATGAGCGCCGCTGGGGTGCACTGCGTGCTGTCCTGCATGGCTGTCCTGTACACCCATAACACCAGTGGTAAATGGTGGTCGGCGACCAGGATCGACAGCTGGGTTGCCAAGGTGTGGTTGAAGCGCTCGATCAACTCGTCGCTCTGCGGATGTAATGGGGTCGTCCGGGTTTTGCGGATCGAAGTTCCGACCCTGGTCGCTGTGGAGCTCCTCTGGCGTCCCGAACCGGCAGAAGAACTCTTCAACCAACTTTGCCGCGACCGTTTCCGCGGTCTGGTTGGCAATCGCGTACGCCTCAGGCCACTTCGTGAAATAATCCATGGCCACGAGCATGTACTGATTGCCAGCCTCAGAGCGGGGAAACGGTCCCAATACATCAACTCCTACTCTTTCCATAGGCGCCCCCACTACATTTGTCTGCATGGGCATGCGCGACTGTCCCCCAGGCCACTTTTTTGTGGTGCACGCGTCGCAGCGGTGAACGTGGACCTTGACATCAAGCCGGCACCCCAGCCAATAGAATTTTGCTCTCAGTCATGATAACGTTTTCATGACGCTGAAGTGGCCTGCCCCTGTGTCGCCGTGGACTGCCCGCAGGACCTCCTGCCGCAGCCCATGGGGCACCAGCAGCTGCCACCACACACGCCGCCCATCGGGGTGCTGCCACCCCCTATAGCAGAGCCCCCGCTTAAGGCTTAGACTCTCCCCCTGAGACCGGTACGCCTTTAACTCTGTCTCGGCGGCTGTGATTTCTTCCCACGCCGGTTGATGCCCCTCTGCGAGCCACGCCCGGACCCGCCCAATAACAGGGTCGCGTTCTTGTGCATGCCATAAGCTGTCTTCCTCAATTTCGCAGTTCAATTGAACCGTTTCCACCACCCGCGCCTCGCCGCTAAGTTCCTTCTCCTCAGCCCGAGCACAGTGTCGGCACGCTCCTATCTCACACGGCCGTTCTTTGCACAAACGGTCGCCCGCCTAAGTAGGGCCTGAAATGGTGCAGACTTTTGACCATGGCCAACAGCTCCCTTTGCGTTACGCAGTAGTTGCAGAGCACAGCTGTAATAGGCCACTACGTGGTCTCCTTCCTCCGTAATTTGGGATAATACCGTGCCAACGCCTCCGTCGCTCACGTCTGTGTCGACCACAAACTAGTGAGGTCCGGGCTCGTCAGCATCGGTGACTCCACCAGCGCTTTACACAGCTGACCAAACACTTCGTCACATTCCTCGGTCCAATTAAACGCACAAAGCGCAAAGCGCCTATAATAAGGCACAAAGCGCCTATAATAAGAGGCGAGCCCCAAAAAGCTTCTCACCTCCTTCACGCTGCGTGGGGCGGGCCAGTCGCGCACCGCAACTACTTTTCCTGAGTCCGTCGCTACCCCTTCGCTGCTAACTACATGCCCCAAGAAGGCCACCTTCTGGCGGAAAAATGCACACTTCTTGGGGTTTAACTTTAGTCCTGCCGCTCGAATCGCTCCCAGCACCTTCCGCAGGTTTCCAACCGCCCCCGCAAATGTCTTTGCGTGGACCAACAGGTCATCAAGGTAGACCACGCATTTGCTTCATGGTATTCGCCCTAACACACGTTCCATTAGTTGTTCGAAGGTGGCCAGGCTGTTACACAACCCGAACGGCCTGACTTTGAATTGCCAGAGGCTGTGCCCAATTGTGAATGCTGTTTTCAGTTTAGCATCGGCGGCTAGCTCTACCTGCCAATACCCACTTCTAAGGTCTAGCGACCTGATCCACCTCGACCCCGCTACTGCGTCTAACGTGTCGTCTGTTCTCGGCAAAGTGTAAGAGTCCTTGGTGGTTACCTGGTTCAGGCCCTGGTAGTCCACAAAGACTCTCCAGTTGTTGACTTTTTTTTTCACCAGGACTGCTGGGGCCGCCCACGGGCTGTCGGACAGCTCAATCACGCCGGCCGCTGCCATTTCCTGGACCTTTTGCTCCTTCGCCTGCTGTTTATCCAGGGAGAGGTGGTGGGGTCACAGACGGATCAGGACGGCGCTGCCCATTTCGATGCGATACTGGACGAGCCCTGTCCTGGTACACTCCTCGTGCTTCGCCGCAAACAAATCCTCGTTCTGAGTGAGGAGTAGCTCCAAGTCTGCCCGCTGCGCCTCTTCCAGCCCCTCGCTGTCTCTCTCGTGCAGCTCCTCCACCGTTCGCCGCATCTCGTTGGACAGTAGCGGCGCTCGCTGCCCCGCTTTCACCTCAGCCTCCACCTCGGTGTTTCCTCGCTGCAGTGCGCACCCTTCGGCCTCGGCCACATACACTCCGGCATCCTCCGTGGCCCTCAGCTTGACAAATGCGTCCATCCCGAGGATACACTCCTCGATTACATCCGCCAGCCACACCTCCTGCTTCAACAAGGTAGGTGCGGCGATACGGACCTGGCACTGTAAGCTCTCAGGGATGATGATCGCATTTAGAAATGCGTGCAGCGCCAAATCCTCCTGCACTTTCGTCGGGTATTGCGGATAAGCTCAACGTGTGCACTCTTGCAGGTCTCCTGCCAGGGCACCCCACGTCTTGCTCGCCTTCCGACGCCACTCATGGAGCTGGGCCTTCGCAGACTCCTCTCGAACAGGCCGGCCGAATCGTTACTTCAGGGCCGCTACGAGTTGGTCGAACCCCCTACGTTCCTCTCGCGGCCGGTCCAGTAGCACCTTCAGGGCCTCCCCCTCCAGCGCCATGGTCAAGTGGACTGCCGCCTCGCTCGGCCGCCAGTCTTTGAACTCCGCGGCTGCTTCGACCTGTTCCAAGTATGGTTACAACAGCTCTTTTCCGTTGAACCGCGGGAGCTTGACGGTCTTCCTGGTGTTTTCCTTCTCCTCCTTCTGTTCTCCATGCTCTCGTCTTGGCGTGCCGCCATGCCCCTCTCTCCACTGGACAACACTGGCCCCATTAGGGTGCCACAGCTCTTTCACGGGCATGTGCACAACCACCTCCGCGAGGTCAAACTCTTCCTACAGCTCCACTTTTCCCCGAAGTGCGCTTCTATCCCACTTCCCGACACCACTGTGGCGAGCCATGGAAGAAGTGGAGACGACTTCTTGGTTAAACATTTTCTTCTGCTTTATTTTCTCCTGCAGCAGCAAACACACAGCAGTTCACACTATCCCCAACTCTCTCAAGCACTGCAGAACACCAACTAGGCGGTGCCAAGCACCACCCCCCCTTTTATACACCTCTCCAAAAACCGTTCACGTGGGCCCGCTGCTTGCCACAATATATTGCCAAAAGTATTCACTCACCCATTGAATAATTAAATTAAGGTATTCCAATCACATCCATGGCCACAGGCATATAACTTAAAGCACCTAGGCATGCAGACTCTTCTACAAACATTCGCTCTCAGGAGCTCAATGAATTCCAGCATGGGGCCATGATAGGATTTCATCTGTACATGAAATTTCATCACTACTAAATATTCCAGAGTCAACTGTCAGTGGTATTAAAACAAAAGTGGAAGTGATTGTGAATGACAGCAACTCAGCCACGAAGTGGTGTCATGTAAACTGACGGGGTGTGGTCCACGGATGCTGAGGTGCAGAGTGTACAGAGGTCTTCGACTTTCTGCAATTGCTACAGACCTCCAAACTTCATGTGGCCTTCAGATCAGCTCAAGAGAACTTAGAGAATTTCTTTGAATGGGTTGAGCAGCTACATCCAAGCCAAACATCACCAAGTGCAATGCAAAGTGTCGGATGCAGTGGGTGTAAATCACACCGCCACTGGACTCTAGAGCAGAGGAGGCATTCTCTGGAGTGATGAATAACACTTCTCCATCTGTTGAGTGTGAAGTTTGGTGGAGGGGGGATTATGGTGTGGGGTTGTTTGTCAGGAGATGGGCTTTGCCCTTTTAGTTCCAGTGTAATACATTTTGAACATTTCTGCAGACCAAGAAATTTTGGACAATTTCATGCTCCCAACTTTGTGTAAACAGTTTGGGGAGTTTGGGGAGTAGAACCCTTTCTGCTCCAACAAAGCAAGGACCCGTAAAGACATGGATGAGCGAGTTTGGTGTGGAAGAACTTGAGTTCTGACCTCGACACAATAGAACACCTTTTGGGTTAATTAGAGTGGAGTCTGCAGGCCAGGCATTCTCATCCAACATCAGTATCTGACCTCACAAACGTGCTTCTGGAAGAATGATCAAAAATTCTCATAAACACCCCCTTAAACCATAAACACACTCCTAAACCATAAACTCACTCCTAAACCATAAACTCATTCCTAAACCTTGTGGAGAGCTTGCCCAAAAGAGTTGAAGCTCCAAGAGTTGAAGGGTGGGCCGACATCATATTCCACCCTAAAGATTAAGAATGGGACGTCGCTTCAGCTCATATTTATGTGGGTGAGCAAACACTTTTGGCAATATAGTATATATACATATCATTTGTATTGTATAGTTTACTTTTTATACTGTACTGTTGTATAGTTTGTATTCTATTGTTTTTTTGCTTCTCTTTGTTTCTGTCCACTTTCTGCCATAACAATGCAAATTTCCCACTTGTGGGGCTTTATCACATGCTATCTTATCTTAAAAGGTTTTACGGGAGTGAGCGTTGTAAACTTTAAACCCGAGTACCCCCAGCAATTTAAAATATGAAATGTGGCATAACCTTATGCACAGCCCATGTTTTATGTTTCACTTTAGACCCAGAGTGTTAAATTCAACAAATAAACAGTAACAAAAGCAACTGTAATCTGATTAAAGGGGCGCTTTAATATTAGCACACTAATGTATGTGTTTTTCTCATTCAGGTCTCTTGGTTAAACAATATTGACATTGGCATCAGGTACACCAAGTGTATTAGTCAACCTGGGGGTGGAGTGGGGGAAAAGGGGTTCTGCAGCTAGAAGACTAATGTTGCTAATTAACACTGAATAGAAATCATTTCCTGCTTACCAAACTCCTCTAAAGTCTCTTAAATTACTTTCAGATTTTCATTAAGGCGGAACAGGCTTATAGATGTGCTTTAGCTGCCCGTAGTGGACAAGTTTAGCTCTTTCCCATTCCAACCACATCCTAAATTTAAGAAATATTAAACTCTATGCATTTTAACAGTGCATAGAGTTACTCACATGCACTACCTGACTACTTTACATTAAAGTGTACCATCACACAGGTGTGTTTGAACACTCAAACACTTATAACTGCTGATGTAACACTGCAAAATAATAGAGATTCAGGTTTGCAGTAATTACACCATCATCTTTACACTCAGAGTTTAATATTTATGCTTACATTTATACATTTCACATAACTAAATCACACATGCTGCCTCCAAACAGCAGTTGATGCACTAAGTGATGAGTACTGTGCAGGACACTCAAGATCACTCACATAACAAAGAAATGTAGACTTGCAATGCCGTGAATACTTTTGCTATGCATTTTTTTGTTTTGCACTATTGAGCCACCTGTCATGCGTCAAAGCAACACCAATGCGTCATTTGCCACACTTGGCAAATGACCCTGCCAAGCTGTTGTTTTGGTTCTATGTGTTTTTAAACCATCTTTATGATTTATGTACCCCCCCCACCCCATATTCATTCAGATCTACTGAGTGAGTCAAAGTCAAATGAGTGAACATCCTCACACTGATGAGGCGATATTTAGCTGCGCTGCTAAATTGAATACTAGAACAACACAGAAGTTTCGGGGAGATAGTCCCATGGAAACCGTTGACTACTTTTAGCAACTTTAGCCCCGTAGCTTCGATTTTGAACAAAAGATGCAAAATACGTACTCCAAACACGTCTCAGATGATGGATGACATATGGGATAAGTGGAAAATTGTCCATATTTGTTTTTACCCTGAGCTTTAGTTGCAGTGAATTGCTGTTTGGATTAAACTGCTCTGATTTGTGTTTATATCTTTTCCCTCATTCAAACCAACCTCTCCTCCCCAAACCTCCAAATGCCTTTTCGCTGCAGAACTTCAAAGGTCTCGAAACTAAATAAGTGTGTCATTCCGTAGTTATGAAACCTTCATATTTTTAATGGGGTCAGAAACTCGGTAATGCTGTGAAAAAATATTTGATTGTTAAAACTGGAGGAAATCATTTTGTTTAGCGTGCTCACAGTGGGATTACTTTACATGAAAAAAGCACCTGCAAATACAAAGTGGCTGCTGGCCAAATTGGGTTGGGACTACATATGTCCTGCTGCCATAAACACCTGACACCTGTGGCTGGGACTGCAGTTGCAACCAAAGGCATGATTAATTGCTAGAACATGGACGTGTTGGGATGTAAATATGGAAACATCCAGAAACATGAAATTAAATTGAGTTCATGTGTATAACGTTTTAAAGCCTAACAATAAAACCACTTGCCCAATACATTGCAGGTCCCCATTGAGCCTCCAAAAATGACTCCACAAAACTGGAGGACTGGGGTTGTTTAGAATATATGCTAACTGGCCCATGGCTGTGTGCTGTGATCTGCCTTCACCAACATGGAGGATTGGCCTTAAATGATCTTAATCTAAATGTTAAATATGAAAAATATATCTCTCACTCTAAATGTGAACTCCACAGTTAGAT
>JBBPDH010000080.1:6040979-6048479 GCA_037974565.1 Clupeocharax schoutedeni
CACAGACACACACACACTCACATACACACACACATACACACACAAACACACACAAAAACATGCACACAAACACACAAACACACACACAAACAATCAAATACACACACACAAACATGCACACACAACACACAAACACACACACAGACAGTTACACACTCACATACACACACACACACGCACACACACAAACACACACACATACATACACACACACAAACACACACACACACACACACACACACACATACACACTCACACACACACACAAATACTCACATACACACACACACAAACACACACAAACACACACACAAACATGCACACACACACACAAAGACACGCACACACACAAACACTCACATACACACACACAAACACTCACATACACACACACAAACATGCACAAACACACACAAACACACCCACACATACACACAAACACACACAAACACACACACAAACACACACACACACACACACACAAACAGACGCAAGGTCTGTGCAAAGTCTGACAGGAGCCCTCATGGGTCTGTACTGTACTGCAGTGACATAATAGACTTGCCTTGGGGGAAATGTGGTCAAGTGTTTGTGTATTGATTCTTGTCATTAGGGCGCCTAAGATTTATAGTCTGTTGGACCAGTGGACGCGCTGTGGATGGGCGCCATGAACTGGGGACACTTTCAGGTTTTCGCACTTCGGAATCATCTTTATGAGGTCTTTAACCCATAAACATTTAGGATACAGTGGATTAAGGACAGCTTTAAAAATGTATTCTTTTATTGGGCTCTAGGAGTAAGTAACAGAAGTCTGGACCTGCCAACACATCTGCGGAAGAAATACAAATATGTGTAGGGTGAATTCCAAATGATTATATGAAAAAATCATAATTAACCTAAAAAGCTGGCAGCACACTGGAATGAATAGGAGTGTCACAGGCAACAAGGCAGGCAAGCATCCATGACTGTTTCTTTATGAACAGAACAAAAAACAAAACCTGGCTCGAGGATCGATACAGACATGAAAAGAAACATGAGGCAAAGAGTGATGGACCGATAGCTATGGTCCACCTAAACAGAACTTAAATACTAAACAGACACAGACAGAAAACCAATCACAGAACATAATCACTTTAACTAAACACAGGACAGCTGAAAACGTGAAACAAGAAACAAAACATGCTTATAATACCAAAATAAAAGCCTCAAAACAAAAACAAAACAGTGGCCCCTATCGGCCACTGGCCGAGCCGTGACAAGGAGGTTAAAAGTAAAAAAAGTATCCAAATAAATCCAAATAAATAAAAAGTATCCAAATAAAAATAAATAATAATAACAATAAAAAATAATGGCAAATAAAAATACTTAAATAGTATCATATAAAAAAAACCTATAAAACTAATAAAAAACAGGCAAAAAAATTAAAATAATAATAATAATAATAATAATAATAATAATAATAATAATAATAATAATATACAAATTCCCCCCAAATGCAAGTTTTTGTCAGTTTCTGTCAAAAAATGATTGTTGCATTGTAATCAGTTATTAAATTATATATTGTAACAAATTGAGTTTACTTTATACCAATTTGAAGACAACTCATTTCTGAAAACTATTCATATTTTCTTAAATAAGTGAACTTGCTTGCATCTTGGTACATTTTTCTATTTAACTCAATAGAGCCTTTTAATAAGAGCATCATTTTCAATATTTTTTACAAATAATACTCACCCATTACCTTGAATCAGTGGAGCAAAGTCACATAATAAAAATGTGCTTCTTTTAAATCACTCAAACTTAAAACAAGCTTGAGCAACACTAACCGTAACCCATTCTGCTTTATGAGGGACTGATCAGTGATCAGTTGAATCACAGCTTATTTAATGAGGAAAAGTATAAAACACTGCTGCAATCGACTCTCTCCTCTTTCAGTGTAACCAGACAAAACACTACTAGAAGTACATCAAAAGTAATTATTGCCATTTTGTTTAAGAGAGTACCAGAGATTTGTTTTCTTTGGATTATTATACAGTAGTGCTTGAAAAAAACAATATTGTTATGTTGAAATGAGGAGAAATATTGTAAGCCGTTCTTAAAAACTAAGGCAAAGCTGTTCAGTTCAATACTTGCAGCTATAAAAGATAAAACCTGGGAAACTGACCATTTTTGCGGTGATGTCTTATTTTTCTCTGGGGCTGTATACAGCACAGTGTATGACTTTCCTTTGTGCCTTGTACTGATACTCTTCCAATTCCTGTGCAATTCTCTTCGACAGGAATACAATTATTGACCATTAAACATTTACCCCAGTCAGAGACGATAGTGGTAGTTTCAGTGTATTTGAATCTGTTTCATGTTCTTAAAGCTGACAAGCCTCTGACACTTTTTTCCTCCTGCCTTTTTCCTGTTCATTTGTCTGCTCGTAGCTGTAAACCTCATCAAAGCTGCGAGCGATAACAAGCCGTGAGCACTGGCGACGGCTCCAGCGCTTGCTGGCGGAGTGTGTTTTTAGCTTGATTGCAGGCTAAAACTCTGCAGCCCTTTCAAATCCGTAATTTCAGCCGTCGGATTTCAAAGACGACTCGATGTGAAGTTTGTTTGAAGGCAAAACCGTTGTCCGATGCATTGTTTGGTGCTGTGTTTTTTTTTTTCATTCTGGCTTATTTCCAGCACATCTGGACTGATCTAGCGCTTCAAGCTTAATGCGCTTTGCTCAGTGTTGACAAAAAGTGAAGCTCAAAGCTCCTGAGCCTTGGATTGTGTATGTGAGGGAGACACAGCAGGAAGAATCTTCAGGCCCCTTCGAGCGAGGGTATGATAGGAGGTGCCAGGTGCTCTGGCTTAAGCCTTCAGAGGGGTTTTCGAAGCTCAACAGCGTGCTCAGCATCTGGGATGGTCCAGCGTACAGAAGGCAAGCAGTCAACAGTAGGCCGGAGGAAATGAAACTGCAGAAACTGCAAAAATGTGGTCATTTGGCAATAAAAAGGGGCAATGCATTGTTAGAGATAAAAAACCCAACAAAACAAGCAGTAAGAATTAACCAGTTATTGTAGATTGAACATGGCAGTAAGCATAATTTATAATAAAACATGGATTCAATGTACCTGCCACCCACGAAATGCCAGGAGTTTAGATATTTAGCAACATTTAGTTTTAAAAACTTTATTTTTTTAATTTATTGGTAGTTCTGGTCTGCCTTACATGTTTTGAGGACACTCAGTTTGGTTTCAACTCAATGTCTCTTAAATATATCCATTAAATTGAAACCCATCCTAAACCTTGGAACTTAATTTTAAACCTAAACCGAATCTTAGCCTTGATCTCAACCTAAAACTCAAATCTAACCCTGGTATCAACCATAAACCAGAGCAATACACAAACATTTTAAAACATGGATTAACTGTTCTGTCCACCCACAAAGTCATTTTTCGTAGCAGCAGTTGGACAACCTTTTGTAAAAAAAAATATTTTTTTTATTTGGATGTTGTTTTATGGATCCTCCATTTGTCTTTAATGTTAAACTTAATGGGCCGGTTCCCCCAGACAGGGATTAAGCCTAGTCTTAGACTACCCTTTCCTTTTCAATGATAAAATCTCCATTCACAGAACTACTTAATCCAGGACTAGGCTTAATCTCTGTCCGGGAAACCGACCTAATGTCTATTATTCAGTCAATCTTAAGTTTCAATCTTAAAGTTCATCCTAATCTTAAAAATAAACCTAATCCTAACCTTAAACTTAAACCTAGTTCTAATATTCTAATATTAACCTCAACACAAAGCTATTTCTAACACTAATACTCCAGATAGTGTATCACCAATTGAAGTGTCTGTAGATCATCTATAGGTGGCCATCAGATTAATTCGTAAATAATCAGCCATTCAAATAAAGTGTGATCTTTGTTTTTTATTTACTTTATATGCATTTTTTAATTCAGTTGAGGTGTTACAGCAAGGGTTGCTACATGATGTTGAATATGCTGACAACATTGGAAAATGTATTTTTCGCAAAGCAAATGGTAATTTTGAAAACACAAAAGTGTTCTAACAGTTTACGCTTCTCTTTTTATCACATAAAAAATAAATATATCATTTGAAATCTATAATGCATTCCGAATTAAGATTTAATAACAAAAGCTTTCAGTTCCATTTTCTGCTTGTTTTTTTTTTTATTTATTGGTGATTTTTTTTCCTGTACTCTAGTAAATATAATATGAAAATATTTAGATAATACAATTTAACCTAATTTAATAGTATCCCATATAAAAGAATCTATTAGTGGGTGTAGCATAAATATATCAAGGTTGAAATTAAGAAGTGTTCGATGTTTAGCCAAAACTAATTTATAATTATTGATACTTGATTTATTAATTATTTAATTTATTAATTTTAATACTTGAATGGGTGATTAGGAAGTTAGGAAGACTGATTTCTTTTTTTGCATGCAGTGTGGTGTGTGTTTTTAAAAAATAATTAAAAAAAAAAAACAGTCCTCGGGTATATTCAGTTAATTTTATTGACAGGTTGATTTTTTACACATTTTTGAGCTTTACTGCTTAGTACCAGGAGTCCATGATGCGCCTCATGCTCATGAACCTCATGTTGCCCCAGTCCCTGAAGCTCCTGTAGTGTCCGGGTCCGAAGTACCACATCCTGCCTCTATAGTTGGACTGGTCATAGAAGAGCCAGTGGCCGTCCATCACGTGGCAGGACATGCAGCCATGGGACCAGTGGTAGCGGTCCATGAAGGAGTCGCAGTCATCGGTCATCTCCATCATCTGGCCCATGTAGTTATCCCTCTCGTAGACCCTCATCCTGTAGGGTCCGCTGTACTGTTAGCAGAAAGAAAGGATGCTATTACTTGTTGGAAAATGGATTTTTTTATAGGTTTCACAATGCATTGAACCATGGCGGGAGTAACTGCAGTCAGTGAGAGGTCGCACACTTGTTAGAGTTGAGCCTAATCGGGTCAAATCGAGAGTCGTTTCCTATCGTAATCGTACTGAATCTAAGAATTGTAGTTAAAATATCATGCATGCATACCCTGGGGATCATGCGGCAAGACCTGATCCAGCTGCTCATTCCCCACATGCTCATGTAGTCGGCGTACTCGCCCCTCCTGCAGAAGTAGCCATTGCCCATGTAATTGGAACGGTCGTAGACCATCCAGCAGCCGCTCTCCACCCTGCAGGAGTGGCAGCGGCTGATGTAGGAGGACATGTCGGAGCAGTCGCTGCTGCATTCCCAGGAACGTCCCATGAAGTTCCTGTCCTCGTAGAAGATGATCTGTCAAAAATGAGACACGTGGTCAAACCTCCGCTTAGAAACATTCCAAAATCGAACTCCAAGTTGATGTGTGCGGCTTACCTTGCCCATCATTTTGGCGGCTTTGCTTGTTGTTTCTAACTGAGCTGTTTCCAACTGGTGACTGACACACTCAGCTCCGGCTAAACCCTTGCATTTATACCTGGCCTGGCCTAGAGGATACGCGCCTGCCATTGTTCAAAACCCTGACCAAGCAGAGTGGTGTAGAGGCCCACAGAGAGCAGAAGTGCTTTCATCTCTCTTCCATGTGATTCAGTCTCCAGAAGACTTTTGAATGGATCCCATGAGCAGCAACAATGCTGCAGTGTGTGCATATTGTTGTGGTCTTTACATTCCAGAGGGTCTCCGCCACAACAGTTTGTTAAACGTGAACGAACTTCACATGTCCTCCAAGAATACCCGCCTTTGTCCCTTTACCGGCCAGCTGAATGAGACATGGATGTTTCTTCGCTGGCTGAAATGGTCAATAAAGCACGCTTTGTGAGGAAACAATAACGCGACACACTGCTGTTGATGGAAGCTGTAATCCACTGTTAAAATCAGAGTCGGACCAATTTTGTGCCAAACATTTTTTACACCATTGCTGACTTTATGTGGCGAAATTTTTGGATCCAATTTTATATGCTCAAAAATTAAATAGTTTAGTAAAATCTAAATGATCTTTACTGGCTGTGAATAATCAATCGACAAATTTCTCATCACTAAAAACACTAAAAAAGCAAGCATTTATGATTCTCTATGGTGAATGTAAATCTTGCGTTAGTATATTTTATTCATCATTTTTAAATGTAACTTTTTTATTTGGTAATATATCCCCATTTTAGGCTAATTTAGGTTATTTTATCTTTTAGGTAAATTGTATTGGATACATTTATATATGATTTTTTTAACCATGAGTTTTTTTTATTTATTTGGTCTTTTTTTTTCTTAGTAGTTGGTGATGACATTTGTTTGAAATTGTGGTTTGAATACACATGGATAGTTACTTGTGAAACCAAAAACAAATATTTTATTTGTTTCAAATTGATACAAATAGTAGAACTGAAAGCAGATGTGTTGATGTGTGTTTATTCAATGTATTTAAATAATGTCTTTCTGTTTACACACTGAACACATAACACCTATTCTTTAACAACTCCACTGGCTCCCTGTTAAATTCCATATTGACTTTAAGATTCTTCTTCTGAGTTTTAAAGCTCTTCATAATCTTGCTCCTCCTTATCTTTCAGATCTCGTACATGTAGACACTCCTGTTCGCACCCTCAGATTTTCAAATTCTGGTTTACTTGTCACTCCTCTTGCTTGTTTAACCACTATGGGTACCAGAGCTTTCAGTCGTTTTGCCCCTCGTCTCTGGAACTCCCTTCCTGAACACATCCCCACTATTAATTCCTTTTCTATTTTCAAATCACATTTAAAGACTCATTTGTTTAGATATGCATTTTATACATGATATTGACAGCATTGATTTATATTTTAGTATTTTATTGTATGTATATCTTTAAATGTATAAATGTTTGTACTTCTTGTTTTTATGAATTTATTTTATGTAAGGTGACCTTGAGTGCCATGAAAGGTGCCCATAAATAAAATGTATTATTATTATTATTATTATTATTATTGTTGTTGTTGTTGTTGTTGTTGTTGTTGTTGTTGTTGTTGTTGTTGTTATTATTATTATTATTATTATTATTATTATAGTGTGAGTTTATTTTAGCATAAATGAAACAGATAAGTTCATTATTGTCAGTGATTTATCAATCAATCGATGTATGTATGTTTATATTTATGTATGTATGTATGTGAATTGTTTTAGACACGAATAAGAAATGGTGTATCGAGTATTTACGTGTTGATTTTAGATCAAGTTGAGGAAACAGGTATTTCAGCACTTCATCTTTTAACAGATGTCTGAGATTAAGCACCGGTGACCTTTAGAGATACTGTGGAGTGTCACAAAGTAGAATGAATGGAAGGATAGAAAAGAACATAAACATTTCCACCACTTCAACAAGTCAATCATGTTTCTTCAGCTTGAGCGTCTTTGAAATGTTTTTCTTTTTTTTTTTTCACGGCATCACCTCACATCTCCAACAAGGCATTTACATACAGATTTGTGCTCGTTTAGTTTAGGAGTTCCATTTGCATATATGCAGGCGTTAATTTGTTTACAGCA
>JBBPDH010000080.1:6266309-6277574 GCA_037974565.1 Clupeocharax schoutedeni
TCGGTGACCCCTTTCCAACGACCCCTCGAAAACTGTTATTAGCTGAAAACCGTTCACCTCGGACAAAAGTAAAGGGACACCGGGGCGAGGTGAGCGGTTTTTGGGTCGCTGGAAAGACTGCGAGATATAAATAAATAATTCCATGAAATGAACATAGTTTACGAGTTTTAACTTACGAGTCAAAGCACAGAGTCCGAGTCTCTTTGTTTGTGCGACTGGGGTGGATCCACCAACTGGCTTGCTGTTTAGCTACATGTATTTGGCAAAATAAAGGCAACCATATCATTTTCTTTAGTGTAGTTTTTTTTATTGTTTTGTCACCAGATGACACCCATCGTTGTCCACAAAAAGATAAAGTGATTCATTAGACCAGACAACCTTCTTCGATTGCTTCAAGGGTTAGTTCTGATGTCCATTATAGGCACTTTCAGTGATGGATAGCATCTGACCAGTCTGCAGCCCCAAATGCAGCAGGGGACCTTTTTCTGTCTGTCTGTGCAGTAGCTCTTGGGATCACAGCAGATGGGCAAACCCTTTACTATCCTCTATGACCCTGTTGCGGTGTTGCTGGATCACTGGTTTTCCTTCCTTGGACTACGTTTGGTAGGTAATGATCACTGCACACTGGAAAATCCCGCAAGACGAACCAGTTTGAAGACATTCTGACCCAGTCATCTAGAAATGCTTGGCCCTCCAATCCTTGCACTCACCCATTTTCCTGCTTCCAGCCAAGAACAGACTCACTTGCTGTCGAACATCTCATTTCAACAAGTGCCACTGTAACCAGATTACCGATATTATTCACGCTGCTGGTCAGTGGTTTGAATGTTATTGGTGCAGTGACGTCAATAAAATCTCATTTAAAACTCGTTACATGTGTGAGAATTCGAAACCCTCCAATGTTAGGCCTGTACTGAGCCTCAGCATTTTAAACAAACCCAGCTCAACATTGTGTGTTACGGTTTGTGAGCATGTTTTCCATTACTTGCAATCTTGCCCCCCCCCTAGTGGCCAGGGCCCTGAGCAGCAGTCCCTAAAGTCTATGGCAGTAATAAAGCAGTGATGCAGTTCTCCAACGGCTTCATGGCTGGGTCGGATCTTTTGGGAGGAGACAGAAGAAAGAAAGAAAGAAGACTGCCAGGGTCACGCCAATCCTTCCATGTCCTCCAAGTGGTCACTCTGCTGTGATCACGGACCACCAGTCAAACTGTCCCCCTATAAATGTTCAATTTCTCAGTTTAATTATTATTAGTAAGAGGTGCCCTGTCTAAGCACAAAGAGTAAGAAAGAGAGTTATTTCAATGTTCGTTTTGTGTACAAGTCTTTGCATTAGCGGTTAGCATTAGCAGCATGCAAACAGTGTTTCTCTCTCCCATTCACTCTCACTCACACACCCCAATATATATTATAAATAAACCAATATATCCTTCCTTGTCCCTGACTTAACTGAGCATCAGCACAGAGAGCTGTCTTGTTCTTTTGTGTACAAGTCTTTGCACATTGTTTATGCTAACTGCTAATGCTAACAGCTACTGCTAACTTTTTTAAACAATAAGTTTTCTGATTCAGATTATTTCCTTCATGGGTCATGCATTAAACTGAGTTTAAAATGAAATTAAAGTGTTCTGAGAGCAGATTTGGGGGCATATTTAGGGTTCACACTATAAAAATAGGCCTTTTTAAAAAAAAAATAAAACCCAAAACACAACAAAGCGTTTTTTTCAATAAACGCGGGTGCTCTTGGAACGTAACGTAACCCCCGCGAAATGTGGGGGATTACTGTATACATATCAATATACACTGCCTGTCTATGGACATTCAGCTATTTTAAGACAAAAGAGTGATCTTCTATGCTCAGAAATGTCAAAGACTACCTACAGGCCCATAGATCCTATCCCACTCAGAGCAAGTTTCGGTTTGTCTAAACCGAACGAACACTGAACTCATTCTACGGTGATTAAGGACCTGTTTAGACACACAAGCTGTGATTAATCCTCGCGCTGCCGCACATTAAAGTGACATCGCACAAACAGCCAATAACGTGAAACTTGGAGTCAAGAGGCTTATATTTCAAAGAATGCAAAAGAAAATAATACAATATAAATATGAAGCAAAGCAAAGCATTTGTAACTGTAAAAAGCAACACTGCTGTCGCCGTCGCCAAGCAAGAGCTTATTGCGTAATTCTCCAAGTCTATGTAGCAAGATTTGCTTCCTCCGCCGAAGAGTGGTTTATCATCAGTCACATCATAATTACAAAAATAAAAAACGGGATTCAAAAAGGCCCTCCGTTTGTTTTGAGGGAACACAGTATCAATATTAATGCCAAAAAGTACGTCAGCCACAAAAAGAAAAATCTAAATCAAAAACACAAATGCAACATTAAAACCAAAACACGCAATCAATAAAAACAAAACCAAAAAACAATGCAATAAAAAACCAAAAAATGCAATCATAAAAGAAAATAAAAATGGCAACAAAAACTAAAATAAAAAATTGTAAATTTTTTTTTAAATTTACCAAACAACTTGCTGGAGGCACTTTCTTCATATGAATGATAAAAAATGACGGGGCCAAAATGACATCCTATAAAGAAAGCGATGGCCACTAAGGACCAATTCATTTAAATAAGATACTTTTAAGTAAAAATGTACATGATACTGTTTCCATCAAAACAAACCTGCTTAGTGTTTGCAAACGAAAAACTGCATCAGAAACACACAGGTGAATAAATATACAGGAAACCCATAACCAGAGTACAAACTCTCACAAAACCAAGCAAGGCAAGGCTCTCGTTTCAGTACTTTATTCACACAGTACATACTGTAGCGAGTAGATAGATTCTGAGGACGTTGCACAGCACTGTGTGTACTACTGATAATCAGTCATGAGTTAAAAGTTCTATCATCGACCATATATATATATATATGTATATGTATATATATATATATATAAAAATAGTGTTGCTAAAAAAGTATAAATTAGACCTAATGCTTGAACAACATACACAAACTCATGGGGGAACACCAGTTAAAATGAAATGCTGTCTGCTGTCGGCATAGAGGTTAAAGCAAAAAAAACCAAAAAACAAACAAAACGGTGAGTCCATAAATAGGAACGAGGACATTTTCCCGTCTTTAAATATTGCAAATGTGAGGATATTGAAAACACAAACTATGCTGTACAAGAACGTTTCATATTCCATTTCGTGTTTTTCTTTTTTTTATTTTTTATCAAACAGCCGAACGCAGAAACCCGAACGTGTATCTCGAAGTGTGTAAAACCAGGAGCCGGAAAATAAAACTCTTCTGTGTGTACCATTCGCTGATGAGCTTTATCAAACTGTCCGAAAGTTGAGTATAGAAAAAGAGGTATGACGACTGGCAACTCCCTCCAAAGCGAGAGGTTGACGTTTTTTTGTTTCTGAGCCACTTGCGCCCTCTTGTGGTTATTTCAAGAAGAAAAAGGACAAAAAATAAAAAGACCAGAATGGACAACCAGGGGTTCAACTTCAGGTCTGAGTGATACAGATCAGAGGAAAAAACAAACAAACCCAAAAAAACAAAAAAAGATAGTCTTACACTGTCCGCATGCATATCTTTATAACAGTTCTACTCGGAGACAGGAGTGTACAAGGCATTACAAGACACAAACAGAACTGAAATGAAAAAAACAAAACAACAACAAAAAAACAGAGTCTCTCCACAGCAAGCTGTTGGGAAGGTCTCCTTCTTGAAGGCCATTTCATGAGTCAAGTAAGTTCTTCGCTTTGTCTGGCTTTTATCCGTCACCCTATAGACCACAATGCATCAGAACGTGAGGAACAAGGATCCATTTGGTAGGTAAATAATAAAATTCACCTGAAACATGAGTGGCTTGCTAAGTGGGGCCCTGTTCTTCATCAACAAACAGCATAAAAGACATAATATACATATATATATATATATATATATATACACACACTGTATATATAAATATATAGTGAGAATTGCTCATGAAATCCAGTGCATCGGTTACAGAACAGATCAAAACGGTGAATGATTCTTTCAAACGAAAACATAGCTGCCTTCTATTTCAACAGAACTGGTGAATTCGGAATTTAAACAGTCGTTAAATATTAGCAAGATCTTCCGATTTCAAACATTTGGACCTTGGCTACCACTTTAGGACTAAAATTTTTCCTCCCCAAACAGGTGTTTCCGTCAGGGTGCGTGTTTAAGGGAGGACAAACTGAAAGGCCATAACTAATAATAGCAATAATACTAATAAAATATTACTGATGTCATTACAAAGCCAATGCTATTGGCTATAATTGACAAAGGCAATTTATCTCAGCTTCTTGGAAAGCTATGTAGCACTAGGCCTTTTTTAGGAGCTTCCCTCTCACAACATGGAATACTGGAAGATTGTCAGGAATCACTGACTAAAATTGACCAAATCTGACTCAAATCTGTGCGATATTTAACACCTGGGAATCTTCATTTTGGTGCCTAGTCTCCCATTGTTAATGCCAATTTCTGTCAGGTGAAAAAAAGTGACTTTTGGACTTTCTATACAGAGTAATTACTCCTTTTCAACACTGAATGATTCCAGTGTGGTATTTGGAAAAAAAAACCCTCATTATTTCAGGTCAAAATATTTAGAAGTCAAGCTCCCATTTTTAAACGAAAAGTCACAATACGCACTTACTGCTGCCAGAAACGGGGAAAAATACTATTACAATTAAAATCTATTTCAGCTTCTGGGGGGTTATGCGCACTAGTCATGTTGACTACAAAGACAAGCCAATCTTCTACGCAAACTCTGAAGTCGAACACCAGCCAAATTGGCCTGTAGACCACTGGCAGCGCACCTGGCTGAAACCGTCCCTTAATGAAAGTTGTATAAACATGGCAGACACATCCTGGACAAGGAGAGGAAATTATGCTCAATTATTCTGTTCAGGCAATAAAGTGTGAAACATATGTGCTTACAAAGACAGGGTTTCACTGTGGGAGTGGAGAGTCTTATTCTAGAGTCACTATTCGGTAATAAAAGCACTGGGGAACCATTGAGGAACCAATGCAAGAGCCAATCTGGGCTTTTCAATATTATATGGATTCCATGAAGAGCAATATGCTCTGGAAACTGGCCCATTTGGCAGATCTAACCCCACCCCCTTAAACATAAAAAATCAGCCCATTATTCTCATTTGTATTTACCACGTAATCTACAGCGAAGACTGCATCCTACAGTGATTACTTGAACTCATAGAAGGCCATCCAAAAAATCTCATGAAAACCTAAATTGGAATAACCATGAAGATCAGCTTCACTGCTGGTCTGGAACATCAAAACGAGACATGAAGGTGTTCAACAAGGTGTTCTTCACTACCCGTCAAAAGTTTAGGAGGAATGTATTTTTCATCGACTGAGGAACATTTTAATGCTAAATGCTTAAAAATAAAACCACCGTGAATTTAAACACCTCACATTCATGCCTGCGTATGCCTTCCCAACCCAGGTTTCTACTCATGAAGCTATATTTTGAAACTATAATTGTATAAGATTCACTTTTGTCCTAAAATGAGTAAAACTGCAGGCGAAAATGAAGGAAAACATTTCTAAACTTAACTGGCAGCGAACAATCAGTCAAATAAGTGCGATCACCTAAGCTAATATGATTTGAGAACCATTTCGCCTCTAAGATCAGTCGATAATTTGTATGGACCGGACAAAGCGTGTCCAAAATTCATTTGAAAGCAAGGGAAAAATAAAAGGAAGAAGAAAACCGAAAACATAGAAGACAAGTGTAATTCAGGAAAGAAGTATAAGAGGTACGAAGTCAGCTGGCGCCACTGGAAATATAAATCGGAAAAAGAAACTAAAAGCAATGAAACATACAGTGTGTCCATGTTTTGGTTTAAAGTAGACGATTCAAGCATCGACAAACGTTACATATCCGTGTTTCCGGGCATAGCTTTTTTTTTTTACGTTTTCTCATGGCCAGTGGCAAGTTGAGGTTTGAGGTGTGTGTGTGTGTAGGCTATCGCTCTGCAGGACCAAGTACTGCTCCATAGCAGATGTCCATGAAAAGAACCCTCCCTTAAACCGTGCCTCATTCATGGACACAGATACCGAAAAAGATTTTTGCTCCAGAGTAAGCATTCTAACTACAACATGACGAAAAAGCTACAGAGTGATCCCTAGAGCTGCGTCTAGATCCACTAGTGTCTCTTTTGTGAACAGTCCATAGTGCCATTGGCCTTGCACCACCTCAAGCAAAATTGCACTTGAGGAAAACGAGTTTGTTCATCTCTTCGGCAGTGACCTGTCGCTTCCTCTTCATTGCTAAGGTCTGCTCGCAGATGCTGACACATTCGCTGCGGACAGCCACCGCAGGCACTGCCAGCAGCCACAGTGCCAAACGGGACAACTTGGGGTATCGGTCCATGACGGAGCTCCAGTACTGGAACAGATCACCCGTGGCGTGGAAGAGCGGCTCGCCCAGGTACTGGAACAACTCTTTACGGACCTGCGGCTCCTCAGCCGTGCAGGAGGGCCTGTCCACCCCGCAGTCGATACGACCTCGCTTTGGGACCGGCGGCCCGTCACTTTCCCTCTCGTCTCCAGTGATCCCGGACGAGACCCCGCTTCCGGGTTCTCTCATGCTGGCGGCCATGTCGCATGCCCTGGAGATGATCTCCTCGTGCTGATATGCAGGGACCGGTCGCAGCTTGAGCTGTGGGTCCAAGATCATGGCCACTTGATGGACTCGTTCCACTTTGAAGTTCTCCTTTAGTGCCTCCAGAAAGTAGTGACAGAGCTTGCTACCTGTACCCGCCTCTCCAGCTTTGGACGTGAACAGTTTCTCTAGGCGAATGTAGACTGGCAGCACTTGCTGGAGCGTGGGCCAGCGGTCGGCTCCGAGCTCCTGCGCTGCCTGGCGCAGTGGTGCGAGCAAGCAGGCTAGTGTGCCAAGGAGGTGCTTGTTGAGGCCCTGTAGGAGAGGTGCTGTGCTCTTGCAGCGGCCGTACACTTCACATATGGCCTCAAAGTTCTCGTGGACCTTAAGCAGCGCTTCGGCAGTCGAATCCCAGCACGGCGGTGGCGGAGCCTCATCTGTGGCTTTGCTCTCACGGCTAAAGCTTGTTGTCCCAGCAATGTCACGGCACGTAGCCAGAAGTTCTCCCAGTTCATGGAGACCCCTGGCCTGAAGACTACGCCGGCCGAGAACAGCCTGAACGGTGGCGGCCAGTGAGCATCCCGCACATCGCAAGCTGAGGCCGGATCGGCCGCAAAAAGATAACAGTGACAAGCGCGGTTCTGTGACGTAGACTGTGCGAATCTCGGACATCACGAATTCCGAGAGGACGTTCTGGACCCAGTGGTGTACATGTTCAGGACCCTCCCTTAGAGAGGCCTCTTTAAGTCCTAGCACGTAGCGTCGAAGCCGGACCCCTTCAACCTGATAAGCCGTAAGCACGTAACAGGAGTCCGGTCCGACAGTCTGAGAATGGCAGGTCACGGCAATGCCTAACGAAGAGTTTGACCCCAGGGCACAGGTGACCTTTACTTTGACCTGGTTATACATGCGAGGAAGTTGCTTTAGTGCCAGAGAGCTCATGTCTCCAAGGGCATCGCGAATGGAATAGGCTCCATGACGGGAGCCCGTGTCAACCAGAGTCTGAGCCAGCTTGAGAAAGTCCTTACTGCTGAGTGCACCGAGGAGACCCAGGTCCGTACACATCATCCGCAGCAAGCGCTCGGCCACCTGCTGCCGCTCCTTCTCCGGCAACAATCGGTTTTCTACGACAAAGAACAAAGAAAGAAACACAATCAGGCTAAACAATGATTAAAGTGAGGTTATGACTTAACCTGCAGAGGGCAGCAATTCACCTAGAGGGTGGTATGTGAGAACGTAGCATGACAGATTTCCACAGAACATGTAAAAGCTATAAGTAAATGGTAGATTTCCCTCAATAACAGTATCCTGACAAAATGAACTTCGGAATGGGTCAACCTTAGCCATGCAAACAGAACAAAAGCCTACTATGTTTCATGACTAATGCAAAGCACTGGCTTTTTCTAAGTCCTAACTGTTCTGCAGAAAGCTTCTTTGAAAATCAGCGGAACGTTCATGATAGCTCAGCATGGCTTGTCCGGTGTACCGTGTCCAGCTGTAGAGTGTTGCCTACATTAGCCAGTCTATAACCCTAAACCAGATTAACATATAACTCAATCTGTAAATCTTTTCGCCGAAATTTAGAGCAATGGAATGCTAAGATGATGATAAAGCTGTTCTCCTGGTATTTTGCAAGTTTATTTTTCTTTCTCTCACATGTGTCACATTCATTAATTCATAAATTACGGATTCATTTTTCAAAAACTTTTTTGTTTTTTTTATCAGCCGTAGCGCCTTGTTAATCTTTCCCTGGAAGTTTGAGCAGCAAGAAAAGAACACATCTGATCTTCACTTGAACCACACTCCTTTTCTGCAAAAACAATGCATGCCAATGGCAAGCCCCGACACACACACACACACACACACACACACGAATCCAGGTGAAATTACATCAACCTGTAGTGTCAAAGATCTGGATTTACGATGAAGATTACAAGCATACTTTCATGTGACGGCTGCTAAATAAACCATCCGGAAAAATAAACAGGTCTGCACCTAGAGAAGAATTCCCTCTTATCAGATGGTTTGATATCTTGATTTTTTTACATATCTTGATGTTTGTTACATCAGCTAATGGAAAAAGAAGTCTAGGACTGCAGTCCAAATTCTGCCCTTCAGTTTTCAGGCACCTGCTGCCTGGCTAAATCGAAATAACATCCCTGATATTCCCAGACTGGATAATATTTGAGAGTGTAGTGAGTTTTTCTCCTCGTATGTTAACTGATCGGCTTTTGTTTGGATCAGATTAAGTCCAATCTTGAAATGGGCAATAGAGTGAGTACAATTTCAAGATTTAATCCAAAACACAATCAGATAACTGGGAGAAACAGGTCCAAAACTGCAGACCAATACAAGTACATTAGGTGAGCAGGAGTTTTACCTCATTTTGAAACTCATTATAAATAAGGGAACTATACAAAATACCTTTATTATGCCTTTTTACTTCTCGTTTTTTATAGAAGTATAAAAGTGAAATACAACCCAGGAAAGAGAGGCAATGAATGCACCAATTCATTTTAGAAAAGACCCAAGATGACAATTATTTATAATGTTCTCATTGTTTAAGCACAACTGCCATAAATCTCTAACCAGAGTAAATATTAAACAGATCAGTCGCCTTACTTGCAACCTCAGGTCCACACAACCCACTGCTGAAGCCTCCTTGGGCCACAATTAAGCCAAACTGAACATTTAAAATGCGAATGAACACGGCATGTTGGCTTTCACTTCACTGTGTAATCATGCAACATAAAAACCTTTTTAATTTTCTATTATAACTGACTGGCTTATAATAGTTCATAATCCGTAGCGACACACTATTCAGCCACAAACACTCAAGTTTTGAAGAGATGTATCAGGTCTTTCTTTGGTGTACTTTTCACGTTGCGCTGGATCATGAAAAAAGTATCACTCAACTCTTCAGAGATACATAATTATGTTTAGGTTTTATTAGGGTTAGGATCCGAAATTAGGTTCCAAACAAGAACCGATTTGAAAATACCCGCTACTGTGTACCCAATCGCTTTTAAAATGTTCAGGTCTGTAAATTGGTTCTTAACACTAGAACGGCGGTTAACCGGATATACCTATAACGGCTGTGGGCGTCAATTGATGAAGTGCTCAGTTTTGCACAAGAGGCTTCCTGATGCGACGCTGCTGCAGTTTGTTGGACCCAGAGTCCGTCGCACAGCACCAGTCGCCGAATTCCAATCAGAATCAGAATCGCGTTTACTGCCCAGTTTGTGAGCAACACATACAAGGAATTTGATTCCGGTCAATGGTGTCTCTCAAACACAACAATTTAAAATAACAGCAATATGTAAAAAGACGTGTATACACCTCACACTACACCACACCCATGTCACTTACAGAGCTGCTGCTCCTCCAATAGGCCAATATACACGACACTGCTTCTGGCTAAATTACGTCAGTTGATGCTGTTAGCTGTTCTTGTGCCAGAACCTGTTTTAGTTTAGATTTGCTAGGTTTGTTAAAAAAAAAAACATTATGTGAAGTTACTTTCTTCAGTTTAATGTAATATTGCTAAGTTTTATTGCTAATAAATCAATTGACTTAAGTTTGAATCATTCTGAATAAAGGTTTTGTTACTTAAACAAAAACAGTCCTATTTTTCTTTTTTACCTGGAATCGAAATGGGGAACCGATGAAACCGGAATTGATTAAGCGGAAAAATTATACCCTATGATATCCTTATGTTTTATTGGACAAAAAATTAACTCTACAAAAATTAAAAATAAAAACATAATGATCCCATGATCAAAACTGCGCCAATATTACATCCAGCCCAGAGAAAACAATGTTAAGAGAATGATGTCTTGACCCAATCTTTCGCTCATTGAACTGCAGGGTTCAACAAAAAAGTGCTGGGAGGGTCACAAGTTATTTCCAAAAATTGCCAGAAAGGATGTGGTGCATCTGTGCTGCTGTAACAAAGGCAAGTTTTGATGAAACTCATAAAGAAGCTTCCATATACATTGAATTGCACTTGAGTGTATATTACCACCAGTCAAACCAGTCAGTAACATTTTTACAAGGAGTTTTATTAAGTAGGCTATTTAAAGAAGATATGTATATACACACACACATACACACTGTGTATATAAATATAGCCCACCACATCCAACAGCAGTACCACCACTGCCCACCAGAGGGCGACGCCTCAGTGTGCCGCACTACCCAAACTGCATCTGCACCCAGTGATCCCATTCATTTCAAGGGCAGTTTTATTAGCATCAAACAATTTAATGAAAGGAGAATTATGCTAAAAATGTGACTAAAGACATAAACTGTCCTTTTCAGTGCCAAAAAGACCCGAATATAAAAATCTCCCGAGGACAAATATATGCAGATGATGTCCTTTCAAGTAGTTTCCATAATTCTATGAATAGTTAAACTGTGACAGAGTATTAAAATTGGTTATAGAATATTCTGTAAAAAAAGGTGACTCCTGCAAGGTTACATGTACATCATAGCCATTAACATACATTAAATGTTTTCTGGAGATGATGTGAAGGTGTGTAGATGTATGATGGTGTGTGTGAAGGTGTGTAGATGTATGATGGTGTGTGTGAAGGTGTGTAGA
>JBBPDH010000080.1:6404914-6417156 GCA_037974565.1 Clupeocharax schoutedeni
AAGGATTTTAAAACCGGCGTTAACGCACGATAAAATAATTGTCGGCGTTAAGTAAATAATGCGTTAACGCAATAATAGCGTTAACTTTCCCAGCCCTAATATATATATATATATATATATAACATGTATATCAACAGTACATATATCTATTTAAGCACATTTTAGATCTAAATATGAACCCAGGTCCTGACAATACTTAAAAACAAACCTGTGTGTGTATCAAGACACTGAGTGCAGTAGTGCAGTAGTGGCTTGATCGGTCTTGGACGTCTGCCAAACCACAAAACCTGAACTATCGCTGCCCTCCAGAACATGGTGTGTTAGTGTGTCTGATCAAGAAAGATGGGAGACATAATGAAAGTCTACAGAGAATGGCTAGCGGCAGGTTCGCTTTCTATCAGAGCCTGGAGAAATCTACAGCACCTGCAGCTCCCGGCTGCTCTAAAGCAGTGCAGTAGACATACAGGCAGGGAGAGGCGAGGGCAAATCCCACATAAAGCTCTTTATTATTAGTTCAGAACAACTGCGTGAGGTATTCATGTACAGAAAAGAGCATGGCATGTGATATGATGCTGGGTTTGTACAAATGTACAGCATGCAGTCGTCTCAATCACTCGCGAGACTAAAAAATGGTGAATACAGTAAAGAATAGAATAATAGAATAAATATAAACAAATGTAAACATGATAAATATAACAATGTACAATGTAAACAGAAGAATAAGTGCACATTGTAGCATAGGCATTAATATTACTATAATATGAGAGTAAGGCATGTCCTGATCATGAGTTCACTGTTTTTATCACACAGTTCCAGGATTGAAAATTGGTCGTTTTGGGGCGTAATGTCCATATTTAAATTGTAAACACTGGGGAGTGAGTGGTATGTTTTGAAACAATGATATTACGTTCTTGAAAAAAATGAATAATACTTAGCTTTCCATGGCATGAGCCTGTTAAGTGTGGGGTTTTTTTGTTACTAACGTCAGTCTTAGAGGGATTGATTAAAATCAAGTACGCTGGTTTTATGCCTCAACTCTGCCCTCAGCTCATCTGCAAGCGAAGATCAAACGTCTCCAAGGCCAAACTCTGCAGACACGTCTCTCTCTGTCTCTCCAGTTATCTTTCTCTTCTTCCTTTCTCATCCGCTCTACCTCCAACGCCACCCCCCCCACCCCCACCCCATCCACTTTGCTTTGAATCATCCCCCCCAAGTCTGTGTTTTCAACGACTCAATTACAGCGGGACCCTGCGGTGAAAATTACGGATGTTTTTCCACCATTTCTCTCTTTCCACTGGGGCGGCTTGACCCCTCCCTGCTGTCCATGCCACCCCCCCCCTCCCTCTATCATTCTCTCTTCCTTTCTCTCTCTCTCTTTCTTCGTGTTCCTCTCGCACACTTACTCCCCACCTGCCTCCGTTCTTTTCTCCTCCCTCCTCTTTCAGCAGAAGTTATTGTGTTCCTATCCGCGACTGAAAGGGAATAATGGGAAAATGGACTTGTTTGTGCAATACTCTCACCGTGAACCGAGACGGAGGGAGAGAAAGGGAGACGGAGAAAGAGAAAAAGACGGAGGGCATTTTTATTCACAACTGTCTATTTCTTGTCATTAGTCCAAACATCAATGCATGAAGCTTCGCAAGTGATGAGAGCGTTTCTTTCAAACGGAGCTCAAATCACACTCATCACAAACAAGTAAACCCCACAGGAGACCAGGCAGATGCTGAACACTTCCGAACTCCTGGCAGAAAACAGGAAACACTGGAACTTTTGATCATTTCTAATTGCCACAATACCAAAACTTCAGTACTGCAGCACTTGCAGAGTTTAAATACACACACGGTTTTATCCGTCGAGTTTCTGAACCATAACCAGGGAAGCTGGAAGTAGAGGAACATCCAGGGCCACACCAAGTAAAGGATAAGATGCTACTAACATTTATAGGCACATTCAGTTTCATTTTGCTATTTCGACAGAGGAAAAATGGTTCACTGGTGGCTTTGGACAGCAAATAAAAGAGCAGAAGATCCCTGGTGCTATTCCCCACCACTGTAAAGAGATCAGAGTAAATTTTGGCTACAATGAACTGTTCAGCCTACAGCACATTAGCCCCGCCCCTTTTACACTGAAGTTATAAGGAGTGTTGGGCAGCCAACTAGAACAGACTAGATCATTTGCATATATACCCAAAATGTTTAACAATGTAAATTGTTGTGTAAAAATAAATAATTGTACAGAAAATTGTACAGCGTCAAGTCTTATTGTCATATTCAGATAACAATGTAGCATCATTACTGTAATGATGTAATGACCATAATCGTGCTCCCCCAACTTTACATAAATATATAGAAGTAAGATAAAAAATACGATCAAATAAAAAAGAACAAAAAATTTAAAAAGTAAACATCAGTAAACATTTGACAGTTGAGATGGACCCATTTAAAGCAAGGTAGACATGACAGCAGACACTCTGGAAACGGAGCCCTTAATGGCTGGAGAAAGTTTTCCGAGACCGGATAAGAGAGAACGCCAGGGTACGACCTTTAACCCGTTCATTTTGAGGCCTGGACCTTGTCGGCCTCTCAGTCCTTTACACCCTAAAAGAGAAAACAAATCGAAAGACATAATGAGGGGCCCAGCAAACAAGCCTGTGGGCCCCAGGGAGCGGCTCTAATACACAGACTTCAGAGAGGGAAATAAATCTATTGACTCAGATCAATATGCTACATTACTGGGACGCCTGGGGAGAGCGATGGTGCGATTGTGTGGGTTATGTGTCCAAACATGACACAGCGGGTTACACGCACTGATTTTCTTGTGCGTCTTAAAGGAACACTCCGGCATTGTTTGGTCTTATCTCTGTTTGATTAGCCACAGTGTGTTATACAATCTCAGAAGAAGCGATTTCTTTGCAGTGGTGGTGAATGGAATGATCTAACACACTGTTGAAACCCACCAGTGAACCCATGTGTGTCTTCAGAGAGTTTCTATGTAATGCTGATGATGGTAAAAGATCGAGGTTCAATGATGAATGTGAGGAGTGAAGGCCTGCCTGGTCTGATCTCACACAGGAGCAACTCTAGCAAAAACCTCAGATAGAAAGAGTGACTCTGATAGAAAGAGGTGAGAACAAACAGTGCATCACGGCTTGTGGCGCGTGGTGCTATGTAGCTGCAGAACGGCCAGCGTGCCCATGCTGACCCTGGTCCATCACAAAAACCGGCCACACAGGGTTGTGAGCATCAGAACTGGACCATGAAAGTATGTGGCCTGGTTTGATGAATCAGGTTCTTTTGCATCATGTGGTGTCAAATTGCTTGGGAAGAGATTGATGGAGGCACCTTGATGAACTGTATGAAGAAGGTGACACAGCAAAGGCAGTGTGATGCTCTGGGCAATGTTCTGCTGGGTCCTGCATTCATGTGGATGTTACTGTACAAACCACTTGTACACTGTTGCAGACCAAGTTTAGCCCTTCATGGGTGCAGTAGTATAATGGCAGAGTCCCTTTTCAGCAGGATGATGCACTCTCCCACAGTTTGAGGAACATGACAAAGAGTTCATGGTGCTGACCATAACTCCAGGTTTCTCAGATCTCCATCAGGTTGAGCGTCTATGGCAGGGATCTGCAATCTCTAACACTCAAAGAGCCATTCGGACCCAGTTTCCACAAAAAAGAAAACACCGCAAATTCTTTTTGACATCTAAAATGAAGATAAGACTACATATATTGTTGTTTTTTTAATTTTATGCTATGCATAAAAATTAGGCTAGTGTGTTGCTTGTGAAATGTTATTTATTCAAAGAAAACATTTTGAACAATTAGAACACAAAAAAAACACATTGTATTTTAATGGTACAAGATAATCTTCAAATTTCAAACTACAAGAAAAAGAAAAAAATTAATAAAAAATAAAATACACTTAACACCTAGAACGGCTGACGCGCGTCAACTGACGTAATTTCATCAGAATCAGAATCAGAATCGCATCTATTGGTCTATTGGAGCAGCAGCGGCTCTGTAAGAGACTTATGGGTGTGGTGGAGGCACATGGACACACATTTTTACGTATTGTTATTGTTTTATACTGCTGTGCTTCAGAGACACCATCGACCGGAATCAAATTCCTTGTATGTGTCGCTCACACACTCGGCCAATAAACACGATTTTGATTCTGACTTGCCGACTGGCGCTGTATGATGGGCTCTGGGTGCAAAGTCAACTGGACACTTGCAACATAAGGACGAAAGAGCTGCATGGGGCTCCAGAACCACAGGTTGCCGAACACTGGTCTATGGGATGTGCTCTATGCTGGTGCACAGAGGCCCATCTCACTGAAGATCTAAAGCATCTACTGCAAATGTCTTGGTGCGAAAACCACACCCCATCTTCAGAGGTCGAGTGGAGCTACTAAATATTTGACAGCCTGATTGATAGAACTATAAATGAACATGATAAATAAACAAGTTTCCTTTACAGAGAGAATCTGATGTCTGACATCCTATTAGCTGCTTGTGTGGTGTATTCTTTAGTAAAGTGAGTGAACAAATGAGCAAAACGTTTTAAACTGGCCTCATATTCAGCTCTGGGATGAAATAAGAGACCACTGCAAAAATGTGCAGTTTCTCAGGTTTTATATTTTATTGGTATAAAGGATTGAAGAGATTTGCCTTAGTTTTTAAGAACTGCTGACAATATTTCTCCTCATTTCCAAATATAAATGCTGTTCTTTAAAGCATAGTTTTAAAGGAAATGACATTAGAATAAGAGAAACGAGGCAGCATTTACAGAACCTGAATAAAGAAAACAAATCTCTCAAACTAAATGCCATTAATGAGCTTACAGTAAATACAGATGGGTTCGTTTCTATATAGACACTGTATGGACAGTCTTCACTATAAACCTAGACAATTCAGTTTTACTGGCCTTTAGCAGTAAAGGCAACTAACTGAAAGTGCAGCATCTAAGCTTTGGTAAGTTAATCCACTTGTTCTGATAAAGAGCAATCGATTGGGTGCCGAAGCTCAGGATGGTACAAAGCTGTGTAACCTGAGAGGAGAAGAGGTCCAATCAGGGTTTAAGCAGGGTTTAAAATATTTCTATTTTTCCATCAATATTTTATCGTGCACTCGCCGGAAGCTTGCACACGGAGGATTTGAGTGTAATGGCCACCCATCTGTTTATAGATTTGAAGTGAGAGGTACTGGCTTTGGCCTTTGACAGTGACAGACGTCCGCACACACACACACACACACACACACACACACACAGAAGCTCTGTGTGATACACAGTGTCGAGGAAGTGCATTTATTAGAGACAGGAGCGACTGTCTAAAGGCTGTGGAAGTGGCCTGTGAATGGTAAATGGTCTATAAAATGAGCAAGGCCTGATGTGACACACGCAATTCGCACTCATTTATTTATGCGCTCTCAGTTCATCACAGTCTAAAAACATGTGAGAATAAAGAAAGGTTTAATTGAATTCTAGTGACCAGCAGTATACTGGAACCCGACTGACGAAGCGAGTTAAACAAAGCCTGCTGAATTTTTTAACACACTCTAGTGCCTTAGCTAACAGTCTACCTCAGTCTATAATGTGTGTGTATGGTAAATGTGTGTGTGTGTGTGTGGGTTCATATGCTATAAATCTACTAGATGGGACAAAGATCACACTGAGATCATCAGCTCATCGCCTTCCCCTCCATTAGGCCTCGTTCCAAACCTCTAGGGCTTGTTAACACTCCTCATATTCAGATGGTGCACCATCCTACATAATCCTAATCAACGTGGATTTACTTAAGTGATCACCTTGAAGACTGGAACCCATAGACGAAATGTACAGTACTTAGCTGTGATTAAATATTGATCACCCCTGAAACTCCAGTGCACCCTTTTAATCTTTAACGGTGATTCAGAATGTGTTGCTCCATAGAAGCTCACCTACAAAGTACAAAGAAAAATCTTCTACTTCATTTGATTTTATGAAAAATCAGCACAGAAAAGGAAAAAAGTGTTCCACGTTGTTTATTAGCTATGAAGTTTTGTCCAAGCAAGTATTAAAGGCACTTTACATATTTATATACGAACCATGCTGTACCTAAACTGGCATGGGACTTGTAGCACGCTCTGATTTCCCGGTGTATCTTCTCTCGCTACAGTTTACGGACAGTTGTTTTCCCAAAACTCCACTCATGGAGTCGAACAAGCAGAACCAGCTTTTCTTATTGTGGTCTTTTATTATTTATATCCTTGTCTGAGCTCTGCATTCTTTAGCTGTGCCATAAAAACCAAAGTGTACTGATACAGCTTCGCATTTCACAGTAAAGATAACTTTGTTAGAGATACATTTGTAACGGGGCAGCTGGTAGCCTCATTCACTGGTTAGGGCATTCACCCTGTAATCAGAAAGTCCTGGTTTGATTCCCAAGACCGCTAAGCACCACTGAGGTACCCTGAGCAAGGTACGGTCCCACACACTGCTCCCCGGCGCCGTGTTCCTGCTGCCCCCTGCTTCACTTGGTGAATGGGTTAAATGCAGAGGAAGTGTTTCGTGCTGTTCACGCCGTGCGCTGTGGTGTGTTCACGTATGACCAGATTGTCACTTACACCTTTAATTTATCTTCAGCCCAAACAGACAGAAGTGCTTCCCGGTCGCACACAGTAAAAAAAAAAAAAACGATTATTGGATGACATTCTGACCAATCAGAAAGCAGTGATGCAGTTGGTTTGCTTTGGGCCCTGCTGTTGAGCAGCTCAGGTACAGCTGAGCTGGAAAAGCACCAGTAAATTTTTGAAAAATGTTAGTTTTAAGTAGTTATTGTGGGTTTTCGTCATTATTTCATGGTAATCACATCGTTGCATTATGGATCAGATATCAGTGAGTACTGCTTACATTTGAATTCCGTATCTGCAAGTTCATGTTGGCATGTCTGACATGGGGTCAGCTGAGGCTGGCGTGAAATGACTCTTGGCACCCTGACTGCGGGGGGAACCCCACCGGTTCCACAACTGCAGGGTCCGCTCCCATGCTGGGCCGCAGTGTCCTGTTACTCTAATTGGTGGTAATAGACCTGCTGCCGCCATTGTTCCTTTACCTGTGTGATGTCTGGTGTTTACAATAAAGGTCAATGACCCCCAGAGACAGAGGTCACTATCACAACACACTGCATTTATGCAGAGCTGCAATCCGCAACATTTCTGAGCTCGGTTTCAGATGTTGACCCCGACTTTAACCCTTTTACCTCCACCTTCTGTCTTTAAGCTTTAAGCTTTTTAAAACTTTTATACTAGACTGTGTGATGAAAAAAAATGACATTTTCTAACCCACCCAATATTAATGTGTTATCAGATTAAACTAACATTTCATGGGCAAACATGAAAATATAAGTGTAACGGATCACAGAATTGTTTTTATACAGCGTACAGAATATTAAATACTAATAAAAGACACAGTACTGTGCTAAAGGCTCCAGTGCAACCTGTTAAAACTGTTTTTATCTTTTAACTTTCTGCCACCAAATACACAAATCAATATTAATATTAAAAGAAATACAAACAAACAGGAAAGTAACAAATCAAGATGTGTTTGTAAAAAAGTATTTGTATGGATTTGTGAAAGTCCTGATTTAAGTACTGAATGAGCTGAACCAGGATTTTGAGGACTTCCATCAGGACAGGTCTGGGAATGATAAGGCAAACACTATTTACTGTGTAAAATGATTTACATGCATTCTAATATTAGCCTTGAAAAGCAAATACTGCTCAGTTAAACAGGTTTTAAATATAATTTTCTCAGGTGTCTTGCATAGGACTGAGCACTATATGTAGTGTTTTAAAAATAGTATAATTATTAAATATTTACTTTATTATAGATTATTATAGAGTAGAATCAACATACTGACTTATTTACCTTAGTGTACAATTCAACTGCATGTGTTTTTTTACTGTGATTACAAATTTTTTAAGTATACAAAAAAAAACATGAAAATATAAGTGTAATGGATCATAGAATAGTTTTTATACAGTGTACAGAATATTAAATACTAATAAAAGATACAGTACTGTGCAAAGGTCTCTTATCTGAGCAGTAAAGAAACTTTCTGCCACCAAACACACAAATCAACATTAAAATGAAAAGAAATACAAACAAACAGGAAAGCAACAAATCAAGATGCGTTTGTAAAAAAGTATTTGTATGGATTTGTGTGTCAGCTCCTGATTTAAGTACTGAATGAGCTGAACCAGGATTTTGAAATATTTTGATTGATTGAAATTTTTATTTGAACATAAGACGAAAAACAAACATAATAAAAACCAGTAGAAAGACAATATGGTTTCTACACACTTCGTGCTTGGACCCCTAATTAGAACAGATAAAGATATGAAAAATATGAAAAATAAAAAAGTATTTGCCCAAAAGGAGTGGGAAGAAGCCTGTGCTTATTTAGTCCTACCCTCGAGTCACACGTTACAAAATTACCTAAAAAAAATAAAGCACCATTTCATCTGCAATACTTCAAATAAATCTTATATTATTACTATTAAAATCATATATTTGTACATCATAATTATATCACCACATTTTTATATTAAAATATAATATAATGGCAATAATGTTAATGTTATATAATAATGCTATATATTAATAACATTTGATGAGAACTATATATATATATGTATATATATATATATGTATGTATAGTGTTTTAACAAATAGTATAATTATTAAATATTTACTTTGTTATAGATTATTATAGAGTAGACCCAACATACTGGCTTTTTTACCTTAGCATACAATTCAACTGCATGTGCATTTTTCTTTTACTGCGATTGTCATAAAACACCACAGGATTCTGGAAACATTCAGTTCTACAGGAGTGTAGCGATGCTAGTGGGACGTCTTACACTTCTGACAGCTGACTGAAACCAACCGGCACTGAAAGCACTGCTGGACAAAAGTGGCCTTTGTGCTCAGAAAGAGACAAAATACGCTTCATTAAACTTCATTCAGTGGGACAACTTTGACTTCCATATCTTCTCATTGTGCCCCGGCTCCCGGAGGACCGCGGTTAATGGGAGATAATTGGTCAGAGGTCAAGGATGATTAAGTCCACCGGCCACGTCTCATCGTTTTCATACCTGGCCTGATGGGACGCTTGGCTTTGAGCTATGTGAGACACTTAGTTGGACGCAGAGCATTTTCTCTTACCTTCAGCATTGTTAGACAGCTTATGGCTTTTCCTTCCGACAGTTGATCGCCTTGATGTCTTTCCAGACTTCCCTTCCATTATAGACATCAAGGGCCAGCGCTTTCTTTTCTTAACCTTCTTAAAGAGGTAACGAGGATCTAAAAGCTATTTTACAGTAAGCAACAGGGGCCATAAGTTCTTTAAAAACAATTCAGAAAATCATGGAATTCCAAAAATCCTAACAATTAAATTTTAATACGTTTGAAAAGTATATTATAAATACACAAAATACACTAAAGTGCAATTTAGACAATAAAAACAATGCATTTGGATTTTTACATTTGAAAATGGTAATTTTGGCAAATTTGAATTATTATAATCCATTATAATCTAGTCAATCAGGGCAAATTTAATAAATCAACACATCACAATAACATTTACATATCATTTAATATTAATAATAATAATACATTTTATTTGTGGGCGCCTTTCTAATACCAAGGTCACCTTACAGAGCATAGGCTAGACAATAAACATAGACAATAGTACATTGCAGTACAGTGAAAGTGAGAACATGCTAAACCTTCTGAATGTATCAGTTAACATAAATATTAGAAATATTACTTTGTTATCAAAAATATGGGAAAAGTTTATATCTAGACATTGTTTTCACTTACTCAAGATCAAGAAGTGTTTAGTGTCCAGATTTGCCCTCTTTAGAACTGGAGCCGCTAGGCTAACATCGCTAACACTAGTGCAGTCACTCAAATAGTTTCCTTAAAAAATACATCACCAAAACTTCTTCCAGCTCACTCAAAATACATCCAGCTCTTCCATAAAGTGGCACAGAGTTGTAGATGTGGTTTAGTACACAGTATGACTTATCCTTAGCTGTAAAAACAGTCCAAACAGTTACATAGCACTATTTTATGAACTCTAGCTCTGTTGTTGTTGTCTTAAATATCTGCTTGTAGCATTAAAATCTTGTTGATATGAAGCCATATTGTGTCTTAAACCACATCCACAGGTCTAATCCAACTTAATCTGATGATGATTTGATCAAACTGAGAGTTGTTCAGAGAACTATTGACTTCCAGTGTTTGCTGGTGACGTGGCTTCTGGCTCCAATTCTAAACTAAAGAAGCAACATTTAGACTCTTTTATACGTCTTTATGTCCTTTTCAGTTATCGGATACTTTTGCATTCTTTCTTGAAAATATAGTTCCTGCATTTTTGCACACACTACTCTCCGCTGCTAGAATACAGTATCTGTCATTATACTGTATTTATTCTGTTAATGTAGCTGCTAAATGCACTAAATGTTGTCTTGCTGCTGTTTTCCCCTGTCTGCACTTGGCTTTTTCTGACAGATACATTTTTGTACAGTTATTTTGTAATAATTTCTTTAAGAAGTGTCCAACAGTAGTTTAACAGTTCTCACAAGTCCTGATGCTGGGAGCCCACGGGATAGTGGTGGTTATCTAGCTCAGAAAGTTTGTCTGAGGGGCTTCTAGAACTTTCCAGTGAACTTTCCTCTTAAATCATGTTTTAGAGGATGAAAGACACAAAGCTGTGTGGTACCGCTTCCATGTCTGTATGACATTGTTCGGTTTGTCTCCTCTCTTCCTGATCATTTGAAAGACAAATTTGAAAAGTTGAGTTTTTTTCGTCTGATCGGTTTTTGTGCGGAAGCGGTTTATTACAGTCAGCAGGGGGGCCTCCCGGACCCATATCTTCACTCTGAAGAACGCCCAGGGAGCACGGAGGCTACAGCTAATGGAACAGGCAATGCAGAAGCTGAGGAAGGTAAAAGTGTTGTGGAGAGTTTGGTGGACAGAAAATGGCTTGAAAATAACATCTGACATCAAATGTGTCAATTCTAAAGCTTGCTAGTCCACTCACCACTCACGGTAAGTGTCAATCGTTCGTACAGACAGTGCGTAATGATGGCCAGGCCTGTATTTCTTCCTACTTAAGCGTTGCACGGCAGGGCCTGAGCCCTGCAACTGTGAAAGCAGACCAGACCGATAATAAATAAATAACGATCTCGGCCCTTAGAATGTGAGCTCATCGAAAGGTAAGTCACTATCATACAACAAAACAACTCCTTATATGGAAGTTTTCCAGTTTGCTAAAAGTGTCAGACGTCATGCTGAGCTGTTTGATGTTCCTGTGTCACGTAGAACCAGCGTTATTGGACAAGTGGGTGGAGAAAACCTGCACAGAGTGGGGGGCCCGGAGAGTGACCAAGCCGCGCCAGGCAAGAATTCACCAAAACAAGGGTTAAACAATGCATTTGTAAGTGTTACGACACAATTCGTAACTGACGATTGTTGTAATCAGTCTTTATTAACAATTATATAGGTCTAGGCAATTTGTAATGAAATGCTCATGTAGGCTATATGTAGCCTTACGAATGGAGGTTATAAAAAGGGCACTTTATTAAAGAGCTACATTCGTAAAGCTGCACAATATCTACATATCTACAAGCCTTTCTTGACAAGTGACACAAACCTTCATAAACATTTCTAAAGACTGCTAACATCACTTTCATAATGAATAACATCACCTTCATGAAGAATATTTTGTTCACTTTGATGTGTCACAATAAGTGATGTTTGCTGGAATCAACCTTAATAAACATCTGTGTAGGTTTATGTCAGTAGTTGTAAAAGTGTCATGTAGGTTTTATGTAGACTTATGAATGTAGCTCAGAGTTAACGTAATGCTTAATGTAATGCTAAAGTCAGGAAAGGAACAAAAACGTGGGAACGCTTTACTGAAGAACTGCACACAACACCCGCAAAAGCCCTTCTCGACGGACATAAACCCACATGGATGTTAAGACTTATTACAACAAACAGTTATTCACTTTGATATTTCAATAACATTTTGTTGCTGGAATCAGCCTTTTATATAAAATAAAGCACAAAACCCCACATTGGATCAGTGGTTAAGATTTTAATCACAACAGCAGTAACAGTCTACCAAAGGAGGATTAAAGTAGTAGCATTATTAGCACCCCTTAATTAAAATATTTAGAAAACTATTTAG
>JBBPDH010000080.1:6689054-6699876 GCA_037974565.1 Clupeocharax schoutedeni
GCGTGCCAGTCACGCCCGGGCTCATCCGCCACGCAACAAGGGTGTCTAAGCCTTCTCGTTCTGCCCACCGTGACAGAGAGAGAGAAAGAGAGACAGAGAGAGAGAGAGAGAGAGCAAAAGAGTGACTGAGAAAGGCAGGAGAGATTATAAAGCAGAGAGAAACTGGGAGAAATTAGTAAAAAAAATAAGGGTGAGACAATGCAAGAGATGGATAGAGAATTGAAAACAGAATTGTATGACTGTAAATGAGCAAAAGACAGTGAGAGAGAGAAGAAAAGGAGACAGACATTGATAGAAAGATAAGAAAAAAGAGAGAGTAAGAAAGACAGAGACTGAGGCAGACAGAGAGAAACAGACAGAAAAAAGACAAGAAAAGACAGAGAGAGATTGAGAGTGAAAGAGAAAGACAGAGTGAGAGGGATAGACAGACGGAGAGAAAAAGCAGGGAAGTGAATGTGAAAGACTGAGAGTGAGTGAGAAGAAGGAGTGAGATAGATGGAGGTGGTGGTGGGGGGGTGGTTGCTGGTACAGCAGTGCCGAGTGCTGATTGACGTATTTCTTAGCTGTGACTCAGTGAGTGGATGGAAGACGTGAAAGTTCACGTTGAGAATGGTGCGGAGGGGCGTACGGAGGGGCGAAGGCCAAACTGCCTCCCACCCCACAGCATATGGACTGGCATCTGCACCAGTGTGTCACTCCCTCGTCACGGCAACTACCATGGAAACAGCCTCCTTCTGCTTCTTCTCCCTCACCTTAGAGTCATACTCCTCATTAGGAAAAGATTCAGTAAAGCTCTCTGGTAGCTCTGGTTAAAATCACTCCAAATAATGGCACCTTAACTAGTTACAGTCACAGATTTGCAGACCAGTCAAACTCTCCCAACACAACTTTTAGGACCCTAGGCCAAGACGAAAAAAGGGGTACAGCTTAAATCAGAATGTAAGTAACAGCTAATTATATATTCTTCCAGAAAATAACCGCTAAGAACTTCCTCTCACCATGCTTTGTTACTTGGTGGTACTTGTCGACTTTCATGCACTTGCAGAGTCACATACCAACAAGTACAGGCACACCACAAATGGCACCGTACTTCAAGTATGTAAGACACGTACAGTGTGGGGAGCCTGGAGATATAATGCTCTAAATAACACCAGGCAACAAAAATGAGTTTCATTACATTTTGTAGTGTTTCTTATACAATCTCTGCACAATTTTGGTGGTAAGGTTTATTTTCATGTAGCTTAGAAAGAAAAATCTTTTTTTTTTAAAATTAACTTGACGGTTCGGCCTTTTGTTCTATGCGTATTAGTATGTTTTGAGACACACGCATCAGTGAAAGTGACCATTTGTCATATGTGAACACACCACAGCACACAGTGTGAACAGCACGAAATTCTACCTCTGCATTTAACCCATTCACCAAGTGAAGCAGAGGGCAGCCAGGAACACGGTGCCCGGGGAGCAGTGTGTGGGGACAGTACCTTGCTCAGAGGTGCCTAGCGGCCTTGGGAATCGAACCCGGACTTTCTGGTCGCAGGGCGAATGCCCTAACCACTAGGCTACCAGACTAATATGAAAATAACAGTAGTATTATAACCTATAAATATTATAAATATTACAACCTAAAAACAGCTCTAGAACCACTAAAGGTAGGAAAAAATGATTTTCTGAATCAGCGAGCAAAACTTGACTGAGAAACATCATAAATTGCAGTAAAACAGATTTTTATAAGATTGTGTTACCCATATTGCACCTGGTATAGTATCAGTATGTATTCAGAATCAGAATGTGTACAGGAATAGTGTGCATTCTAAACCAGCATGTATTTAGAATCAGTATGGAATCACAAAGCACTAAGTAATAAAAGTCTATAAACATTGTACAATTCATAATATAAAATAAATCATATATGAATAAAAGCTACCTAAAGGCTTGTCTAATAGCAAAGGCTTGTCAAAAAAGTTCCGTAGACTGACATGCATGCGTCTTTAGTCTAGACCGAAGCACAGAAAGAAGGCCTTGTTGGGCACGACTGGTGGTCTAAAACTGCAAGAGATCCATAAGGTACCGATTAGCATTAAGATATAGAGTGAAAAAGAATCAGGATGTATTCTGAATCAGTTTGAATTTAAGATTAGTATGTATTTATTCTAAATCAGCATGAACTAAAGATGTACCAGATCACTATACACCTTCTGAATTCGTTTGTATTCTGTAATGGTATGGATTAAGAACCGGTGTATATTTAGGATCGATGTACACTGAGATCATTCCTTAACTGAGCCCCCAGTTTAGGGAAGGAAAAAGCGATGTACCGGTGGCCCTTTGAGACTGCGTCCTTAAGTCAGTGTGTCCTGTCTGCCCCCCCGGCTGCCAGTGACATTTAAGCCAAGGTAGTGCTGCAGCTCCATGCGAGTGCTAGAGAATGTCAGAACTGCGAGCTGCATACTCGAAGATCATTTCCTTTGACATTTCAGCAGCCAGAGCAGGGCCGTCAGATAGGTTACCACGGTAATTGCCCTCCACGTGCAGCGATGGGGTAGAGGAAACGATTTTGGACAAGGGTCGGCATCAACACGACACCGCCGGACTCCCCACCCTGAGCCAAGGTCACCGCACACCAGTCGCACCTTGTGTGGTCCTCATCAGCATGACACTGCGGCTCGGGGAAACAGCACCAGCTCCGCAGCTGCGGCCCAGTAATGCAACATGCTAGCACGCAGTATTAGCCCTAAAGGGTTCATTATTTGCATTAACCTTTTGCTTTAAATTTGGGGCCATGGTGCTATTTTGTGTCTGGCCCTGCAGGGTAAGGTTGTGTTAAAAAAAAAAAAAAAAAACATTAATTGCATAAAAAGCTAGCAGGCAGCATTTTGCTCTGGAAACAGGAAGTGTTTCACTTTTTTCCAGCTCTTTCCATAAAAAATATATTAAAATCATTTTAATATAAAACTGAGTGCTTTTGTTCCAACAAGCCATACATACACATTATTATTAGATTTATCCCAACATATGATTGATTTTGTGTGGTTAGTCACAATAAATCACATTTTATTTTTGCCCCAAAGAAAGATTCACTAAATAACTGGACAAAGCAAGTTTAATTAGAAGGTATTTATTTCTTTCAGTCGTTTAAAAATGATTAACATTGTTTGAACAAAGGGTTCACATAACCTGATTGATCAAATTATATCAGTTATAATTGTATATAATAAAAGTCTGTAATGTTCATACACATGTATGTATCATATATATCATATATACAGTCAGTGAATACATTATATATGTCAAATAAACAGTCACAGTGTATGTATTCTCTCTCTCTCTCTCCCTATGTATATATATATATATATATATATATATTTATAATATTTACAGTCAATGAATATATGTATATATAATGTACTTTACATCATATATGCATCTAATGGTTCTAACTCCTTAATGATTGCAGCCTCTTGTTCTTATTCAGACAGCTCATGCGTTCTTGGGTTGCTTTTGTTTGCTGCACATTGATTTATCTAGAGGTCCCATGCAAGCTCTGTACTCTGCTTGAGATCCTTAAGTTACTGCTTTAAAAGCCATTTAAAACTGCACATTCTATCATAGCAACACACACTGTGAATAACTGGGCTTCTATTATGGACAGTGTCTGACTAGGAAAACTGGTTAATGGCTTTGTGCTCGCAATCCATTCTGAGAATCTGGCGACGTTCAGATGCTACAGTGTTTGATGTCATAGCAGTTTGTGTCACATGCTAATTTAAAACCATGACATTAAACATTGCTGCATCTGTCGCGACAATCACTGGTAGTGGTAACATGACACTGTTATACTGAGGACACAGTCTGTCATGTCTATTCACAGCATATGTTGTCACCATGGTTACATCAATGTTATGTCTCAGGATTAAGTAAAGAGGTTCCAAGCCGTTTTTGTAAACGAGAGGTATGAGTGTGAAGACCTTTTGTGGTAGGCCCTTTTCTATTCCAGTATGACTGTGTCCCAGTGCATAAAGCAAGGTCCATAAAGACATGGCTGGATGAGTTCAGTGTGAAAGAGCTTGACTGGCCTTCATGGAGCCCTGACCTCAACCCTATCCAGCACCTTTGGGGAGAACCAGAATGGAGATTGTGAGCCAGGCCTAAGTAATATAAAGGCTCTTGACTAATGAACCACACTTACACAGAACCATCCAGTCAAGTCAAGAGCTATTTGTCTAGATTTGATGTGATTTGGGAATAATCCTAGGTGGTGAAGGGAAGCATGAATGTAGAAGCCTGGGTTCCTATAGACTTCCATCAAGGAAACTAGATTCCACCACTAGGATTGGGGGTTCCATTTTTGTTAGCAAATCTAGGCCATCACTGTTGGTTTCCACATTCCGATTAGCGCAGCGCCCACTCAGAGTTAGCGGCATGGCATGAACGCCTAGCCAAGGCGGTGTGGAAGTGAAGCGGAGTGCGCTCGACACGTTCTAGCCAGAGGTTAAACATCTCTATTTGTGGTTCAAATGTGCCCCATTGCAGTGCAGAATAAAATTTACACTTTGCGTTCAATTAAGTCCTCTGTGATTGTTTTTTTTCCCACTCTCGTACTTTTTGTTTCCATCTCTCTCTCTCGCGCACGCGCTATTTCTCTGTCTCTCTCGTCCCCTTATACCCCGCTCTCTCTTTCATATTTGGTTGGTATTAGCCACAGTCCAGTGTACAGCTGGCCTACTTCTCTTTCCTGAGAATTTCAACACACTGATGTGATGGACTGAAACATTCCTGTCTTCATTATTTTAGCCACTGCTGACACACACACACACACACACACACAAACACACAAATACCCAAACCCCAGCAGCATCATCTGCACGTACATCTGCAAGAGCTTCCAGACCAATGCTTACACTGCTTCTTTTGAACTTTTACCCTCATCTCGGGGTAATCTCAGGTCAGGGTAAGCTTGAATTGTTTCTGTTTTGCGTGTCGGTGTGTGTGAAGCATGGGAAAGTGTGGTTGCTTTTTTTCATCGTCTCTCTGAACCACAGCTAGTTCAAGTTCAAGTTGACTTTTATTGTAATCCATCCACATACAAATTATATCATTGAACGAAATTGCGTTTCTTAAATACCCAGGTACACGATTATAAACATTTCTGGAAATTCATTGAAAACAAGCAGTTGATTTGTGTATTATGTACCACATATACTACTAAACCAAACGCCTTCATTTTAAAGGAAAATTAAGGAGAAAAGTGCACGGCTGAGTAAGGGGTAAAACAACTGAATTTTCCTTTTTCAAATTCGTCCCTTAATTAATAGAACCTCCTAAATGAACGCCTTCAATTTTAAGATTATAGGGTTACACACTTATGCCTTAAGTCTAATTTTAAAGTAAAATCAAGGGGTTGGTTTCACAAATTAACGTCCGCTTAATTCAAATGAAGGGCTTTGGTATATTTTCAGGGGTAAATCAAGGTTAAGCACATTATAAGTGGCATGACGTATGACACCTCTGGCATCATTACAACCCGGGGAACTTCGATATAAGGAGCTGTTTGGTTGTAAGCCGATGCATTCACCCTTTGTTGTGTTTGCGGTGCAGATCCGTGCTGCTTGCAATCTAAGGATGAAATATTATTGAATATTTCTGGCATCTCTAATTTATTATTAACATTATTTAGGTCATGCCAACTGACTTGCCCTGATAATTCAGTTTATGTGAGCTGTCATTTGTGCCTATCAGTAAATATACAGCAAGTTTGAATGCACAGAAGACCCACTTTCAAAACAGCTGTTTACGCAATAAGCAGACTCCTCTCTTGTTGAAAAAGTTTGGATGTTGCTAATGTGCAACTAACAAATTTGCCCGTTTTTCGCTTACAAGCACCCAGAAAAGTTTCAATGGAAACATCTGAACAAAAGAAAGCCATTGTTTATTCAGAGAGTGCAGTGTCTGGGTCACATTTGACCCCTGTCCTCACCCGCTGAGAGCAAAGAACTGAGAAAAGTCAAAAGTGCGCCTGCCGCCTGTCTACCTGTGCCGGGCTCTGCAGTAATGCCCAATGACAGCGCACGGCTGGACGTGGCAGCCGACCAGGCTGACCAACAGCATTTCACAACGGGCGGCACAAATCTGCAGAAGGAGCCTTCATCTTCTTAATGGGGCCTGCGGAGGAGAGCCACGGGCAGAGTCACTCAGTGACTTAATGCGATGGCCCGCATGTCCTTCAGCATCGCCTCTCGGTTCTCTTGAAGCGGTTACACTTCAAGCTCCGGGCCTGGCCTCAGCATAGCACTGGTGCACTCTTGACTTTCCTCTGTTCTCTGCTCTCTTTCTCACCTCTTCTCTTTTCACTGGATTGTCCTATTGGTCAAGTCAGATTTATTTCTATGGTCCTCTTTATTTATTTCTATTTCTTTTTACAATTTATGCTGTCGCAAAGTGTCCGGATCCAAGTCCCTAGTGAGTAAGCCAAGACTGAGGCAAGGAAAATGCCCTAAGCTGGAGGAGGAAGCCTTGAGAGGAACCAAATCAAAAGGGGAACACATCCTCCTCTGGCCATCACCAGGCCGCAAAATAGTACAACAGAATATCACTGAATATGACTAACAATGTATAAGTACACAGATGTAACCACCAATGACCAGTGCTCCATTATCAGCAGCAGAAGTATAAGATCGGAATATGAACTCTCGCTGAATTACAACTCCTGCTGGAGTCCGAGTGAGAAGTTTGAGCTTTGCTTAAGGATGAGGGCAACAGAGGATCCATGATGGTTGAACTGGTCTGGAGGACGGTGAGCAGAAGACAAGTTTCAGGCAAGTAGGAAATCCAAACAATAGTTGGTCAAACTGGATGAGCAATTGTCCCTTCGGGGACCATATTTGATCTTACACCTGCTCTACACGTCTTGCCTTAGCTGCTATAAACTGGTTTACCATGCTGTTGATAAGAATAAAGAAACACTGAACCTTAATTATTGAATTCAGGTGGCCCCTTACTTCCAGTGAAGGGCAATCTCACTGCTTCAGCATATCAAGAAATTTTGGACAACGGCATTCTTCCAACTTTGTGGACACAGTTTGGGGAGGAAACTTTTCTATTCCGGCATGACTGTGTCCCAGTACACAAAGCAAGATCCATAAAGACATGATTGTGAGGGTGAGTTTGGTGTGAAAGAACTTGGCTGACCCACACATAGTCCTGAACGCAACCCCATCCAGCACCTTTGGGAAGAAGTGGAAGAGAGATTGTAAGCCAGACCTTCTCATCCAACATCAGAGTCTGACCTCATAATGCTCTTCACAAATTTCCACAGAAACTCCAAAATCTTGTGGAAAGCCTTCCAAGAAGAGTGGAATAGCTGCAAAGAGGGACCACCTCCATATTAAAGTCTATGTATTTGGATGCAATGTCATTAACGTCCCTGTAGGTAAAGATGGTGGAGCTCCTTTTGTTGTGGCAAGAGGGAATCAAAAGTGCGAGAACACTTAAAGCACACTGAGCTGGTAGGTGTGCATCTCCTTATTGAATGTGTTTAAGAAGACATTTATTTTGGTGATTTGCTGTAAATGTGCATACCCTGTTGATTCATTTGAACCTATGGTTACTTCGAACAGATCCACTGTAGATCTTTTGGGCCATATTTTCTGTGGCTGTTTTCTTGTTTGTTTGTTTTTCGCAGCCAATAATGATATACACACACTCAAAAGGCCACACAGAGACATGATGTGCACCAAAACTAGCATAAAATGTAATGGGAATAATGACATCTAACAGAAAAACACCATTATAATAATATGAATTGCATGTATAATGATAATACAATTGTGGATTTTCATTAGGCTACTCCCCCTGCTCTCTGCCACAAAGTGTCCCTGTATCAAACCAGTACCAGTACCAGTACCAGTACCAGGTGGAGTTTGTGCTTTACAACATGGTGTGGTGTTATGAATTTTCCTTCCCGAATTCATCTGTTTGTGTTTGGTCAGTGGTCGCTGGTTTCAGTGAGACCATGGAACATTACAAGCGTCACGTTCCTCAGTGATCATCACTGCAAAAACTTCCTGTGGGTTCTAACTGACTACCTTACTTTGCTCTGGGGCGGAAATCGTGTGGATTATTTGTTCTCTTTTACCTCGAGGTGAGCGAGTACTGTACTGGTGTCTTTCAGAATGTCTCTTTCCCATTCGCTTACTTTTTAAACACACATCAGTCTTTTTTTCTCAAGAGGTTTTGATGCATTATGGACCAAAGTTTAAAGCTTGCCATTGCAAAGTCTCACTATTAGAGCTTGGTCATCATTTCAAGCCATAAATATCAAAACATGGGCACTAGCCAAGGAAAAAATGATGATGCTCATTCAGGCACATTCACATTCAGTACTTTAGTCCTTCTGTCCTACATTTCATCCTTTCAAATGAATTATATCATTATCTCAGGAAAAGTGTCTCAGGACCTTAATAATACACCACTTGTCAAAAAATATATACCAGACAAATGAAGGAAATCAAATTTGTGAATCTATGACTTATAAGGCCTTTTAGAATACAGTGTCTAATGTCAATAGAGAAACTTCAAGCTCAAAAACCCTGCAACCAAGGTTGGGGAGGCCCATATCATTATATTCATTTATGTGCTTCATTTCATTTATGCATATGGGTGATCCAAAATATTAAGAAATTAATGTCGCTGTGGAAAAAAATCCTCTCACGCAACTTTATTAATCCTTGATGAGCACCTTGGAGGCCATGACTGGGCATCACTTTCATCTCCAGATCTCCAGAACTTTCATTGCGTGTGTTGGTCCATTGAGTGTGTCATGCTGTGATAAACCAATGGGATGATCCCCTTTATTGACTCTGATATTAAAGCAGAGACGTCACTCAGTGCTAATAACCTGGTCCTCAAGGGCAGTCATCTGCAACTGATAACACTAACAGAGATTAGCCTGGCAGAGGCTGCGTCACAGCCAGCCACTGGGAGCCTGTAATAAGATCAGTTAAAGGTCCTTCAGTATTAACTGTTATTGCAGAGGGAGAGAGAGAGAGGGAGGGAGCGGGAGAGAAAGTGGATCATTAATCTGACACACTGCCCTAACCCACACACCCACACACACACTCAGCAGAGAGTAAGACATCTGAGACTTGAAGTAGATTTGACTGGGATTTTCTGTCCCCTTATTGTCTTTCAATCGCTTGCATTTCTATATTCTCACTGAATGATTATTATGTTTATCATGATTAAACCATGTGAGAATCTGACTAAGTTAAATCATGTTCCATCAAGCAGCTACAAGTTATTTGGCAACACTTTAACCCAAACTTCTAACACTATTCTGTCACATTTAACCCTTATAAAATGGGAGGCAATGATGCATCTGGCAGTGAAACAAAAGATAAATTGCTATCATACGGCCCAACAACAAAGTATTAGAGTGTATTAGTAAAATGTGATTTCAACAAATAGAAATGGGGGAAAAACTGGTGTTTGCTCTCCTACATGCTTGACGTTAGGACCCCCTCCCTTTGAGGGTGTTCCCCAAAATAAAAGAAATCTGGACATGTTTGTTTTTCATGGCCATTTGTGTGTGATGCCATTTTAAAACTCTAGTATTGGTTACAATTTTTTAAATAACAATAACGTTGGTTCTATGAGTTTAGAATCTTGCTGGACCTCACATTCTAAAACCAATGACATTAACACACACATATATCCGTGTGTGCTGAGGTCCTAATGGGTTTACTCACACATTACACTCATACTTGCCATGTATATTGATCATACAGCAAAAACAGAAAGCATGAAATAATGCCTGATCCATATCAATAAACTCAGGCTGCTCAGTGACCGAGATAGAGACTGAAATAACAGCTGCAATCGTTAAATCCTGATGAAAAGGTATGAAACCAGGTAAAGTCTACATAAATGTAGAGGCTGATTCAGTCATGCTGGGTTGCTGTAGCAGGACATGTCCTAACAGTGGGACCTTTCTCCAGATACAGTAGGGTCCAAATGTCTGAGACCAGTAGCAAAATTAATGTTTTTAATCATAGTCATTTTTATCAGCACCAGAAAATTAGATGCTGCAAAGGGAGGGCACCAATTCCATGTTAAAATCTATGTTGTTAATGTTATTAAAGTCCCTGTTGGAGCAATGGTCAGGGATGTCCCCCATTTGCTCTAATAAACTGAACACAAGGTGATAAACTAAAAAAACACTTCAGTGTAAGGGTTAAGACTCAAGGAAATCTGTCCCTTTTGTACAAAGGCATTTACTTGCTCCATATCATCCATATCAAATTTGAAATTTACAGCATTTAGCAAACGTAATGTACATGGGTGCTTTGTACTCATTAAAGAAAATGTCCCTCACACTAGTAAACCTAGACTTTAATTAAGAGCTGCCAGCAGAATAAGAGCGACTCCTCCATCAGGACTCTCAGTACACGCAGAAAGGATTTGGAGGACAGATTACATTATTAGTTTGGAGTTTGTATTAAATACCACATGAACATGTAGGTGTGGCGAAGCTTGTTCTTCATTTTACTTGTCATAGCATTTAATATTGAAGATTTATTAAATGAAAAAATGTCAATAATAATCATTGTTCCACATTTTCAAAATGCGAAACCCTTTTTTTTGTAAATGGGAAAAAAAATCAATGTTTCAGTGTAAAGTGTCAGTTTGTCTCAAGTGAACACACCACACAACAAAACTGTTCTCTGTATTTAACCCATTCACCAAGTGAAGCAGCAGGCAGACAGCGACACAGCACTGGAGCAGTATGTGGGGACCTCAGTGGTGCTCTAGGGTTCCTCAGTGGTGC
>JBBPDH010000080.1:6719295-6731466 GCA_037974565.1 Clupeocharax schoutedeni
CAGGGACCCAGTGGTGGTGCTGAAGGTAGGATTCGAACCCATGACCTCTTGGTCTAGAGGCAAGTATCCTACCCACTTCGCCACCACCATGTCTGAAAACATGTTTCCACTATATTTTGTACATTTGTTTTATACATTTGATATAAATGTTTAAAAATCATAGTTATTCCTTTTTCAAACTGCCTATTTTAAGCTGTTAAAGAGCATTTGAAAAAACTAAACATGAAAACCTTAATCTACAGCAGGCAAGAAAAACACTCTTTACTACTAAACCGAACAAGCTGCCTTTTAGCACAAGCTTCGTTCCACATGCTACACGGCTGTAATCTGTAATTACAGGCAGGTAATGTGCTCTCAATGACAGGGGCTGATGTGTTGGCTGCAGGTTTGATTTCGAAAAGCTCCTGTGTTGCAAAATTATTCATTCATGTCTGACCACACATAACATTATAGCCTGCCTGACATGGTAATTATGTTTGCTAGTGTTGTATGCTGTGCGGGAAACTGCAATTTCCATCACTTTGGTTAAAGGGTCTCTGCCGAGGCTGTGAAGGGACCAGTTTGTGGAAGTTTGGATACATGAAAACATAATGTAAAGCCTTACTTTAAAACTACATCTCTGGAAACAAATAAACCACTGCAAATCTGTTACTTTTTCAGGTTTTATCTTACATAGCTGCAAGTATTGAACTGAAAAGCATTGCCTTAGTTTTCAATTTCCAAATGAAAATATTGTTCTTTAAAGCATAATTTTAAAGGAAATACAGTACACCCTCAATTTTATGCAGATCAGAATTTCTGAGAACTGGTGGCAGTATACACTGAAAAGAAGTGTATGTCTGTGTCTTCTGCTTGCATTTTTAGTATTTTAGCCGAATTTTTAACCCAATTTTCAACAATTATCTCAGTTTATTCAGTATTAGCAAGCTATGTCCTCTCTAAACGTGCGGGTAGAAAGAGTTATTTCCCCTTTTTTTCACACTGATAATGCTAACCGTTGATGCTAACAGTTTTTTAAGGAATAAAGTTTTCTGATTCTGATTATTTATTTACCCTTACATTTTCTTTAATGGTGATGTATTAAACTGAGTTTAAAGTGACATAGCGTTCTGGGAGCATATTTGGGGGCATATTTAGGGTGTACACTATAAAAAGAGACGTTCAACTGGTCACATTGTGGCCATCCAACTGGTCACATTGAGAGAGAGAGAGAGAGAGAGAGAGAGAGAGAGAAAGAGAGAGCTCAACATATTGTTTGTTTTAAAGTCTTAGCTTTAATGCATCAAATTAATTTACATGTCAACGCATTTAGAAGATTAAATCAAGCCAGTTCAGCTCATGAATCCAGACTTTCAAGGAAGGAAGGATGTAGTTGCTCATTTGGATCTGAAACACTGGTTTCACAGCTCAACTCACATCACAGCTCTGCTTGGCTTTTTTTTTCTTCAAATTCCAAGTATTTAATTCGTAAATGTATTCACAGCAGAATTAATTGAATGCGTTTATTGACTTATTGACTTACAGACTTTCTTACGTACTGACTAACCTATTAACTTACTTGTTTAGTTATTGACTTACTTGCTTACTTATTGACTTACTGACTTCCTTATTGACTTACTGACTTACTTATTGACATATTGACTAACTGACTAACCTATTAATTTACCTGTTTACTTATTGACTTTCTTATTGACTTACTTGCTTTTCTATTGACTTACCGACTTATTGACTCACTGACTTCCTTATTGACTTACTGACTTCTTTATTGACTTACGTGCATACTTATTTACTGACTTATTAACTTACTCAATTACCTATTGACTTACCTGCTTACTTATTGACTTACTGACTTACTGACTAATTGACATACTGATGTACTTATTCACTTATTGATTTCATTTATATTTTTCTTACTTTCTTACTTCTTTCTTTCTCAAACCAGACTAAGAACAAATACAGATTTAATCAGAACATAACTGCAGAGCTAACATCCCCCTAACCATAGATTAAATACCTGGAAGGATGTGGTTTTAGCAAGTAGAAAGTCATCCATAGGAGACAGTATGCTAATTAAGGTGATAAGTAAGTAAGATGGAAGAAAGCCACCAGCAAGTACTCACTGTTTCCTCAAAGTACAGCATGTTATCTTGTCATTTGCATCTTTTCTGGTTTCTCTAAGCAGGAGGGTTAGGATAATTAATAACACCAGTCAGTACAGCTTGACTTAAAGTGACTTGAACAATTAGCACTGCCACAAGCACAGTGTAACATTAGTCTAAGCCTCAGACATTACCTCAGTGAGGTGAACAATCAAAAGTCAACAGTCTAGTGTTTGATACTACATACCAAACACTAAATTAAATTAAATCTTTTTCCTTACAGTTACATGTCAAAATCTTGTGTCCACCATTAATTTGAAGTAGTTGAATATGATGTGCTTGCGTTTGAATGAATGAATTTGAATGAATATTTATGTCACTATTAGTAATGGAGATAAATGCAGACAATTAATTGTACCGGTGAGATTAATATTATCAATATTAATACATGTTAATATATATATGAAACAAACACCTGTGCATGAATTACAGTACAGTCTATACAGGGGTAATATCGGTATTTACATTCTAGCACTGCAGCAGTACAAATGTACGGTATGAATACGGGTTTATCTCTACAGTTTCTTTCATGTATTAAGCCGAGTTTAAAATGAAATGAAACTGTTTTGGGAGCTTTTTTTTTTCACTATATTCGGGTGCTCTTACTGTATATATTTGCGCGTGTTTGTGTGTGTGTGTGTGTGTGTGTGTGTGTGTTTATTTATATCCAAATGCATGAATATGTTAATATGCCTCCAAGTCATAACAGCACTACTTTCATAACAGAAACCAAATAACTCAGAATAGTTACTGAAAAAAATGCCTTAAGATTAATAACTAAATATAAGCCTGGTATTTAAGGTCTTTAGATATACAGAGAAGGAGTATTTTATAGGTGTGGAATTTAGCCTTAATAATTGAAATGCTCTCATAAGGTTGTTTATTTGCAGTTCCTTTCATGTACACATAACCATGCAGAGGGAGTGTATTCACTGAGCCTGCACTCATTGCTAATAGCTGCTGAGAAGTGCATGTAGCTGCATTAAGTTGACTGTCTGCATGGGAAAAAACCTGACAAGTTTAAGAGGATTTGGAAAATTGGAGGTTCACTTGCAGACTGGCATTGGTAAACTGGAGACTGTTACGTCGGCCTGAGCTCAATGTGGCCTGGGATTAAACACACATACTCCTTTTTACATAATGTGAGGATCTGGAATACATACACAGTATAATCAAATATCGCAGTATACTACCTGCATATTATTGTGTGGGAGTCCCTTGTGTCACCATATATATATATATATATATATATGGTCCTCGTTTTTTCCCCGGGAGTCTTCCAGTCCAGAGGATGTTAAGTGGTGCAGTGGCTTAAGCTGTTCCCACATTCTGTTGTACACTTAAATTTACCAGGAAATTCAAGGTATCAGTCTTTGTTTTGTTTTGTTGACAGTCAATGCTACAGAGAACTTTAATAAAAGTTGCTCATTGTTGGATGCCTGAGTTCCTCTCCTAGTTGTCTCGACTTCGACCCTAATATATACATATATAGACAGACAGAGAGAAACAGAGGGGTTCTTTTGGAACTAAAACCTCTCCATCTTTACTTTATTACCTAATTTCTAAACACCAGCTGACTTTTTACATTGAGTGAAGAACTCGTGAGGTACAGACCAAGAACAATGGTACAACAGAACAAAAAAATCTTTTTACAGATTCTCAGTTACAGATTATGAACATTTTTTCCTCAGACACACACACACACACACAAAGAGAGAAAGAGAGAGAGAGAAAGAGAGAGAGAGAGTCTTTGTGTGTCTTTGTCTTTCTGTCTCACTCTTTCTCTCTCTCTATCTCACTCTTTCTCTTTCTCTCTCTCTCACACACACACAAAGACTCTCTCTCTCTCTCTTTCTCTGTCTCTCTCTCTCCCTCGCTCTCTCTCTCACAGACACACACAAAGATTCTCTCTCTCTTTCTCTCTTACTCTCTCTCTCTCTCTCTCTCAGACACACACACAAAGACTCTCTCACTTTCTCTCTCTCTCTCTTTCTCTCTCTCTCTCTCTCCCTCCCTCGCTCTCACTCTCTCTCTCTCACACACACACACATTGTCCAACAGTTGTCTGACCACCGAAATAAATGCTTGTTCTGTCTGGCCCTATTACCAGCTATTACATCATTTAGTGTAGACTATAGACATGATCCCATCCCATCTCTCCACCACTCCCTCCATCTCTCCAGCATCTCTCTCTCTCTCTCTTTCACACACATTCTCTTTGTCCCTCTCTTATTCTTAGTATCATTCTCATCTTCCTTTCGCTTTCCACTCTATACATCACTTTCACTCTCTCCTCCAGCTAATCGGTGTGATTCCTTTATGCAGTAAAAGCTCAATTTAAAAAGCCAAAAATATCAATTCATTTTTTAAGCTTTGATGCGGTTCTGCTAATATCACACACATATACACACACACACTCCTCCAGTCAGCATCCCCTTAAACACTGCAGACATAGATCAAGCCTAAACGCCCTGGAATGCTGTAAGTGGGAGGGGCTTGAGTTTAGATGAGTAGGCGGAGTTTGAGATTATATTAAGTGAGAAGGGAAATTCAATAAAAAAGCCGTGCTGCCTTCACTTCTGAGCCCCGACTATAAATGGTTAGTCATTCTGAAGTGCACTTGTTCACTGTCACCTTTACCCAGCTGCGAACAGTGAAATCATTTTGACAACCACCAACCGTTGCAGCACAAAAGTATGACTGTGCATCAAATCCTGAGAACACAATTACAAGAGAGGATTGACTCATTGGGGGGACGGTGAGAGATTCCATTGTGAAGCCGCTCTCTCTCGCTCTTTCCCCGCCTTTCTCTTTTTCACTCCTCCACTTTTTCTCTTTCTCTATTCCCACTGACTATTTCTCTCTCTCTCTCACACACATTCTCTCTCTCTTTCTCTCTCTAGCCCCAATTTATCTGTTTCACTTCTCCACTTTTTCTCTCTCGCCCCTTCACTATTTGTCTCTCTACCTGTCTGTCCCCTCTCTTTCTCTTTGTCTACTTCTCTCTCTCTCTCTCTCTCTCTTTCTCTCTACCTCTACCGCTCTGTCTCTCCCTCTCTCTACCCCTGTCTCTCTGTCTCTCTCTCTCTCTCTTTTTATCCCCTGTCTATATGTCTTTCAGAGCATGATGCTGTTTGGTCGAGTGTAAACCTATTTATTAGCTGTATTAGACTGTGCAAAACTAAAGAAGCAAACTTCAGGCAGCAAACATTTGTGGAAAGTGAGTAAATGAGATTTTTTATATGAATTATCACTATACTTTGCATTACTGTTGTGTTTTCATAGGCCAGTGCTACATTTATAAGGACTGTGTACTCCACACCCCCTTTCCTGCCCACACACTGAGCATAATTATTTCAGACCCTCAGCGAGAAGGAGCCCACCCTTCACTGCTCTGATAGATGCCCTCCTTGACATGTTTATGCCAGTTTGTCATTCTCAAAATGGCATTTTTAACGTTGACTAAGCATTGAGTCTGCGGCGGATGGCCAGTGGGCAGTCTCTCGCATCTTCTCCCTCCCTCTGGAGTAAACACACTCCCCGTCTCAGCACCAGCATTGTCCTCACCTCCTAAAACATACGAGACTCTGTTTCATGGGCGAAAATATTTCAGATTTCATTTTTCAAACAGATAGCATACAAAGAAACTTGAAAAGTCAGATTACGCATAAACTAGTTCAATGACAGGGATGAACAGAATTGGCACTGCAGTTTACTTCAAATAGTACTGCATAGTACCAACACATTGCTAGGACTGTGGTTGTATTGCTACACAATGCAATTACTTTAAAAACGTATCCGTTCGACAAATGGATTCCATTCTTCTGCAGCAAATGTTGCAAGGTTGGAGATTCTTAATTGTTCAAATGCTTTTTATTAATTAAAAAATGTATTATTTCCTATAGTTGCGTCAATTAACAGTTCACTGAGAGTCAATAGTGTTTATTTAAAATATAAAAAATGCTTTAAATGTATTATTTTCTAGTTATTTTTAACCTGCAGCCCCCAATTTCTGCATCCTCGTTCCAGCCTGGCAAGTAAGAGACATAAAAAATGTTAGCAATTGTCTTGACCAATGGTAACAGGATAAATGGACATAAGCTGGCATGCCAATTCATGAGCGTCTGCTATTACATGTTTCTGCATGGTTATGTCAATGCTATGCTATGGGTTACATCATGTTATGCTATGTTATGTTATATATATTATGTTATATGTTATCTTATGCTATTTTATACTGTCACACTGCAAAATAAATATGATCCTAAACATTCCATATCATAAAGGCATGTTATAGTATTGCTATAGTACATTTCTATCACACACTTAGTGATTTTAAAATGTATAGCATGCAATGAAGCTGGTAAGTGTCACACTGAGTTTTACTGGGTTCTGCCCGGGGTGTGTATACGTCTAGCCTTTACACAGGATCCTATGTTTTTCCATATGGGTGGATTGTTGCACAAGTGATCTACCGTACTGATAGGATGGATGTACAAATGTCATTCAGTGCAGCTATTCTGCAGGCTAAAGAGCGAACTTGACCTTTGAATCCATCATAGACGAGCATTCACAACGGAGCTATTTATATCAAACCCGCACTTCAGAATACAATTAAAATACGGATGCATGAACAACCCCACGCCTGTCCCACACACACACACACACACACACACACACACACACACACACACATACACACACACACACACACAGATGCACACACACACACACATAAACAGATACACACACAAACATAGTGTGTGGGCTACCAAGACCACAAATTCAGCTGCCACTAATCACATCTCATTAAATCATGGTCCACTACTCAGAGGGGAGAGAGCCGTTTAAAGATAGTAGAGACTGAGAAAAGAGCAACTTTTTTGTATTCATAGAGTATTTGTACAGTTACGGTTATATATGCAGTTATATTCTATTATCCATAGACTACATGTAATTAATATTTGTCTGGGTTTTTACCTTACATTACAGTGTTCCCTGTAAATTGGGCCTTAAATCCGACTTTATAATGCATCTATCTTTTATTTAATGATGGTATGCATCTGTGGTGAGTTTAAAATTGTACTACTTTAATATATTTGTATTTCTTACATTTTGTTATTTAGATATGTATACTTAATTATATTTTACTCTCTTTACTTATTGTTTTTTTGCTTTGATGTGCCTAGTTTTGCTGCTGTGATGACACAGTTTCTCTCTGGGATTAATAAAGTACCCTATCTAAACTGCCGCTGGGCATTCTTCAGCGTCGTACGAATCACGTTGGCGTAATAAATTAATTAAGCCAAATTATCCAAATACAAATCTGTGGCTGTCTGTAACATTTAGAAGCACTAATCGTGCCTGGTATGTAAGATTATTCTGCCTTGCATGAGTTCATAAAGTCTCAAACAAATTTGACATCTACCGTAAGCTATTTCTACAAATATTCTCATAATTTGCCTGTTGACATGCTTCAGAAACAGAAGGGGCGTCTTTTTTTCTTTTTCTTATTTTTTTTTTTTTTGTCAGCATGCAAAAAACACTGAAATTGATCCCAGTAGCTTCTGTTCTATTTAACCTACTTAGGCATGACTGTGTGCAGAACCCCCAAGGATTTAACATTTCCAAGTGTCAAAATGAATTAAGCATCGCAAATACAACTTAAATCCCCATGACTCACACACACAGACACCAACACACTAAGTAAAAGTTTCTCTGTTTGATTTTTTGGGGCTCTCTCAGTGCCACAGAACAAAAGAAACACAAAGGGGATCCCATGGGACCTCCGCTATATTAAATTATAGGCCACTGTCGCTTTTTTTCAACACACTTACAGAAGGTGAGAGGGGGAAATAGGTGGAGAGAAAACAAGAACAAATGTTGTCATTCGCAGTCATTTCCTCCCCTAACTTTAACTCATGAAGTCACTATTGTATAGAAAGACTTGGACACGAAAGCATGAGTTTTCATTGGTTTGTAAACTATGCGGCTTGAATTAAATATTCATTCCACTTTCGGCTCAAGCCTCGGCTCGCAAATCAATTGCGCCAGGCACTGACATTTCACCATTATCAATGGTTGCCTAGGGACAGTGTATGGACAAGTACCAATTGGCGGAGCGGCGGACACTAAAAAGACCTTATGGCCAGGCAGCAGAATGTGGTCGTATTAGTTCTTGGATTTTTTCAGTAAACACTGGCGTGTTAAGCAGTCACCCACCATCACCCCCACCCTCCCTGTCACATCTTCTCTTTTCATTTCACAAGCTCAATTAGGGTGCATGACGCTTGGCCGATCACTTTATTAAGAGGCTTGGAGCAGTAATCTGGTCCTTCCAATGCCAGGGACGCGTTGAGAAGCTGCTGGCCTGCAGCCCAGCATCAATCCAGAGATGGTCTGGACCTGCTGGAGCACTTTCTGTGTAGACTAATAGAATTATTTGTTTAATATCCCGACCTGTGCAGTTTGTATGTAGACTGTGGCCAATGTTGGATAACCATTGGTTCTTTAATTACTGATAAAGAATCACAGATACTCAAATCGAAGCTAACACAAAGGCGTTCAGCCTCGGCACTCTGTCGGCTGCGCATTCGTGTGGCATCAATTTCTGCCGAAATCCTCTCCTGCCTACAGCGGCGTATCAGGAGGATTTTTAAAACAATAATGTCGACTGTAAGTTTTAACAAAGAATAAAACTTTGTTTTCAATTAACTACAATGTTTTCATTGTAGAAGTACAAATCAAGATGTCCAACATGTAAACAATCTGCAGAGAAAAATAATACATGACACTACACATTGCACTGCAGGTTGCTTTAAACAGCGAATGCCAGTATAACGCCTCACAGAAGTCAATCCAGCTCAGAAACATAACACAACAAAAACACTGATGGTGTTCAGAGCAAATTCATTTATTCAAGATTCAAACGATGAGGCCTTAGAGCAAGGGACCCAAATTTAGAACCTGACAAATTTTAGCTTATTTTTAGCTTACTTTAGCTTAGCTTTATCTGACTGTAGCTGACAAAATGATAAATGAACCTGATTCGACTACATTTCTGAACTTGCCTGTAGCCCAACAAAATCCTATCTAAACCTGACTGCAGCCTGACAAATTTCTGGACTCACTTTCACTGTTTATAAGGTAAACACAGGGCAGTAAAGGTAATGGTGGGCCCTCGGTTTTCACTCAAGTTTGCACCTTGATTTGGATCATTTAGTAAATATTCAGTAATGGTCTTTGGGCAGAGGCAAAAAACTTGGCCTAATGCTGGGCTAAATGGACCAAACAGGAAAAACACTCGCTTGGCACTTTGCAGACTTCTCGAAACTGTCATAACACAACAAATCATCAGTAACGCAGTCCAACAAGTGTCAGCATCCACTCTCCACAATTTGCTGGTGATAGTTTAGCATTGGTGGATTTGCGAATCTAAGTCCTGTCTAGTGACACACTGGTCACTATGTATTCTGCAGGAATGGGGGCTGTTGTGAGTAATTAGCCTCTGTCTGTCTCTGAGCAGGCCCAGCATAAATCAAAGATGCTGTTGCCAGGCCTTGTTAGAGGACTTTGACTGACACTGGGAGCGGAGCAGTCATGGCATGTGGCCAGGAGCTTAAGGAGGAACACGCCCAATGTTGATGTTTTCACAGCTCACTTCAGAGCAGCGAGGGAGTCTAAATGGACTTTTTGGCAAATGTTACTCTTTCAGAGCACTCGATCCAAACACTTTATAAGTCTAATCTGTACTCCACTGCAGACCAAAAATCTTGTTGGGCTTATAAAGCACCTACAGCAAGATACAGCATATGTAAGATGCAGTACAGTAAAAATTCCCTCAAAACAGAACTGAATTTGTGAGCCACCCTTCTTTGGAATGGGCTAGATGGTAGAGACGGACAAGTCCTTTGGAACAAGAGAGCTGGATGAATCTTTTGGAACAAGAAAAGTAAAACAACTTCTCACGAGTCTGATCATTCTTATTCCTTTTCAATGGCTTTTTTTCAAAGATTGGAGCATTGTGCTGTCTACCGCTGTCCCTGTGCACTTGATGCCTCTAAAACGCCACAGTGTCCAAACTTGACATTCAACCAATGTTTCTGTGGCAACCAGAAGAGAGCATGAGTCATGTGGAGAATGAGGTGGCCCACTAAACTGAAGACCAAAGTATGAAAAGCTCAGCATCTCATAGGCTGGATAATACCCTCCAGTTCCACTTATTAACTGCTATCATGACATGAGTTTGCAAAATCGTGTTAAAATACAAAGTGGACGCATTGACAAATTCCCAACAATAACGGCAAAGCCAGGAATGTTTTGGAATTCATAACGAAAAGTTTTTTCTCCAAACAAAAACAGAAGAATACAATAAATGTCTTACAAATGTTGGATCGCTGAATGAAATCTAATTTTTCAACTAGAATAAAAAGTTTATGAACAAAATTTTACTTATGGGAGGATGGAATGCACAGATCATAACTGCCGATGAAAACCAACAAGTGTTACCAATACAAAATTCAGCCATATTCTATGGGTCAACAACTAGATCTTTTGGTTTAGTTTGGATTTGTTGGTGATAGCATGACAGTTTTGTGATACGTAAGATCATTGAAGTTATATCGTTGTATATCATTGTGTGTGGTGTACGTCACCACATACAATGATGTGTCTGCCAAATGTCTTAAATGTAAACGTGAATGTTATGCAAGGATAAAGGAGAAAATAAGGAGTTTCACAATGTGCCTTTTTCAGTATTAGAGTATTTTACTCAAAAGTACAATATTTTACACAGCTGCTCTTTATGGCTAAATTGCAATGGAACTCTGTGATTCGAGTGAAGAGTGAATCTTTCTGTAAAATGTATTATTTTAGATTAATTGAGTACAGAAGTCATTGATGATGTAGGCATTAATCAGCTTGCTTCAGGCACTTGACAGTGTGGTTACATTAAAAGTAGATGGGAGTGGGAGTCCACTGAGTCTTGGAGAAAGTAGTTGTCAAACTCTGCATTTTATTCTTGAGACTCTATGACTCAAGCCTGCAGATAAAGCAAAGTGCGATTTATAAAACAATACAGACTTTAACAGAGGAACAACAAATTTATAGTGAATAGTGAACTTTTTGGAACTTGTAGAGTATGTTAAAATAGAAAACTTTTTTTATAAGTGGTCCATGTAAGTCCATTTGAATAAATGGTTGGACAGAAGTATGATAAAAGCTTTCTTAAAGCACAGGCAACTGAGTTGCCATGCCTGTGCCACCTGCTCCATGCCCTGCACTCTCACCTCACGTTTACCTCACTTCCTGTTTATGTGGCCACATGTCTTTTTTCACTGCACTGCCTATTTCTGTAGCTCTGTTTGCTTCCCCATAAATGCATACTTAGATGTACCTTTGCCCGCAGAACAAGCACCCTTGATCCAACAATAGCTCACAGGTCACCAGCAATGGCTGGATCAGCTGGGCCACATCATGGGCAAGCTCCTCTCCATCTTCCACTTTGGTGCCCTCTCATTGCTAGTACCACCCTGTGCAGCACTGCTGACAGAGCACCATGCTTGAGTGGTTTGCTGGGATCCATCTGGGTTTCGCAACTTCATGCTTGTGTGAGAGCTTTCCTTTCCAGAATGTCTGTCGCTCACTGTGTCTAGTGGATACTGATGGTGATCCTTTGGCTCAAAGAATGGGCACAAGATTGGGTGGCTATGTCTGTAGCGCTGGGGCCTAGAACGGCAGTAACGGCACACAGATTTGCACACCAGGGCAGTAACGGCACACAGATTTGTTCCGAACTGTCACGGTACACAGGTCACGGTTCGGTACGTGATATCTTTCGGAGAATACATGGTACAACGGAGAAGACGTAATTGAAGTAATATGGAATCACAGAGGTACAAAAAAGCACAAGTAAATCATAAACCTGGGTCGTAGTTTGGTGCAATAGTGCCACCTACTGGCGTAACACTTCTGCTGCCTTACACATACATGAAAATATAAGCAAGAGTGTGTG
>JBBPDH010000080.1:6736883-6759123 GCA_037974565.1 Clupeocharax schoutedeni
ACCCATTTTGCCAAAGGAAAGGAAGTTGCCTAATAATTATGTACACCTGATATAGGGTGTTGATGTCATTAGACCACACCCCTTCTCATTACAGAGATGCAAATCACCTAATATGCTTAATTGGTATTGGAAGACAATAATTTGCAAACCTGCAAAGACAACTGGCTCTACACCACAAACCACTACACCATAAACCACCACATTTTCATTTTATCTTTTAAAACATTTACTTCTACATTGACTATACTTCACTATGTTTAAAAGTTTAAATGAATGTTCCCTGTATTTTTTACACTCTTAGTAATAGTAGAGTTTAGGAAAAACTCTACATATAATATAGAAAATGTCCTTACAAAATAGCAACATGCTCTACAAACACTTGTCAGAACCTAAATTATGAACACACCAAAATGTACTCCTGTTTGATGACTGAATCCAACATTAAGATATCGATGCATAGCAGAATTGTGATCATGTGACACCTTTCATGGTAATTACAATCAGATGACAACTTCTTTTCCCCTAAACTACACATTCTGGTACAATAGTGTCTGCTTTTTTGACTCACTTATGAGCATTAAATTTCATAGAAGTATAAAAGTTAACAGGTTCCACCTGTTCCACATCTGCATATACATCTCAAATGAGTAGGTTTTGTTTTGGAGTCTGACAGGCAACATATCAGTCGTATTATTCAGACTGCAGCCCCGAATGCCCAGGCCTGTGCACAGAAATACCACAGTCTTTGTATTAAAACTGTGGTCTACCTCTCAGACACACTGGGATTCTATTTTAAACCATCCGTTTATGAAAGGCAGCGTTTGTAAAGCTACACTGACATAAGATTTCCATGCTACACTACATGGACATAAGTATGGGGACACACCTGTTTTTCAGGGTTTGGATAAGGCCCCTTAATTCCAGTGAAGGACAATCTTAATGCTTCAGCTTACCAAGACATTTTACACTATGCTTCCAGCTTTGTAGACACAGTTTGGGGAAGAACCTTTACTATTCCAGCATGAATCTATCACAGTACACAAAGCACACTCCATAAAGACATGTCCCGATGAGTTATAAGAACTTGACTGGTCTGTACAGAGCCCTGACCTCAACCCCGTTGAGAAAGAGAAAGATAAGTCACCAGTCGGCAGTGTCTCAGGGTGCTCTCAACCCTATCATACCTGCTCTGTGCTTTCTAGGTAGGCTGCTATAATGAGGTATAGTGCACTCTATACAGTTATAAAATATACTCATTACAGTTTTCTCTGAGGGGAACCGCCACACATCTGTCCAGCTCAACTGATTGCCATAAGGGTTCTAGTTCACCACCTGGTCCCAGTAACTCCAACACAATCTACCACTGCTGACTTCAACTGTTCCTCCTCACTCAGGCTCCAATAAAAAACACCTCAACTCTTAACTGTACCTACCCTGTTAGCCATAGACACCCAAACTGCTCTTCAGCGATTAAGTCTGTACATTAAGGCTTTCTACTGTTAGCTTTCCCAAAAGAAAGTCTCTTTCTCACCAGAGGAGAATAATGTTTCTTCCTCTAGATTTAAGGAGTTTTTCCTCACCACTACTGTCCTTGGCTTGTTCACTAAGTGGGCCCTAATCACACGTGAACACACCACAGCACACAGTGTGAACAGCATGAAATTCTTTATCTGTGTTTAACCCATGCAGCAAGTGAAGCAGTGGACATCCAGTGAGTGGAGAACGTACAAGGGTGCCTCAGTGGTGCCACTGGCAGTCCTGGGACACAAACTAATAACCTTCTAATTGTAGGGGCAATTCTCTAACCACTAGCTGCCCCGACCTACTGGCTCAGACCCGGATTCTGTAAAGCTGCTTTGTGACACCACTGATTGTAAAAAGCGGCATATACATAAAATTGAATTTAATTGAATAACAATTAGTCGTAAATAAGGCAACGCTGTTTCACAGAATTAAACAGCGCGCGCAGCAGGCGTCTCGACCAATCTGACGAGAGCTCTGAGCGCGTGACAGCGACGTAGACGAGTTTCGCGTGTTTTTTTCCCCACCCGTTTTGAGACAAGTCCGCCCTTTTGCGCTATATGATTGGCTAACTGGGTCCCGCCTTCTGAGCTGTGATTAGCTGCCAGCATCCAGCCTTGTAATCTCTGACTGGCTGCCATCCTCCTGCTTTCTGATCTCCGATTGGCTGTCAGCATCCCGCGTCGGCTGGAATTGGCTACAAACTGTTAAGCTAATCGTCAAGGAGCCAGCCGATTCTGATTGGTTCTGGAGTCTGCAGTCTGGATACAGTTAGCCAATTGCAGCCTTGCAAAGGCGGGGCTTGTCTGGTTACGGGTGGGCAAGGGGGAAAAAACGGAGCGAGTTTCAGGAACCGTGGAGAAAAAAGGGCGTGTGTTTATTACCAGGCAGTCGAGCAGAAAGTCCCTCAGTAGAGCCGAGACCGAGCTGAGAGAAGGAAGAAGGAATACACGGAGAGAGCTTCAACGAAAAAAAGGAAGGAAAAAAGATAACATCAGACATACAGACGCTTGGACTTGTTTTTTTTAAACGGACGCTGCAGATTGGTGGATATCACGCGTGCTGTTATTATTATTATAGTTATTATTTTATTATTAACAGTGTGGAGCGCGGCTCAAGCAGGATGCGTGGGGTAATGTATCATCGTTTTTATGTTACACTCTCTGACTAATCACACACACAAACTAAAGACTTTTGACTCATTGGATTCTTTCAGAGGAAGGTTATTTCTGAGCTCAAGCCGTTCAGTCGGTTTTTCCTGTCACCTACACAGACAGTAAAGCCAGGAGCCCACTCGTGGTGCACTGAGTTACTGTAATAATAATTATTCATCCCCTAACTTGTACGAAAAAACGTCAGATCAAATGGATACGACGTGATAATTTCGATAATATACGCAGCTACAGCCTACACAGCCGCACGGAGCGTGTATCAGAGGAGAAGAAGATCCTTCAAGAGAAGAAGTGAGAGAAGTATAGAATTAAGATATATCTATATATGCATGTGTGTGTACACACATATACCTTAAATCAAGTAGGTATTTTATGTGCCGACTGCATTTAACTCAATAATAATGTACGCATGCTCTCGCACCTCTCGGTGGGCTCCTCTAGGGTAGATGCGGAGAGATACAGAGCCTTCGTTTTTATTCTAATGAATTTTGCTTCGTTATTAGACTGTGCTTGTCCAGTTGAGTCGATAGGGTGTGAATGCATTTGTAGATGATGTTAGACCACTGGCTCCTGAGTTATCGGGGCTTTGGGGGGAAATCATACACATGAGTGCTGTTTTTTATTCACATTCACACACAGACACAGACACACACACACGCACACACGCGCGCGCGTATAGAGATAGATAGATAGATAATATACACACATATACATACATTTATACTTACCTCTGCTGTCTCTCTTTTACAGGGCTGATACTGACTGATACTGAAGACTTGCTGATACCAGCCCCCCCCCCCCCATTAACTTTTTAGCAAAAATCAGAACACTTTTTCCTTTGTTGGACTATGTCCATGTGGAAAGTGTCACAGTTCTGAATCCTTCCTAATCAGATTATGAAGATTTCATATTGCTGTGTCAATGACGGGTAAGATGGAAACACCCTTCTATCACGATGACACACCGAGCGTTCCAAACTTTGGACAGATTCCAGATTACGATCGATATCAAAGCCACAAGATGATGAGCAAGAAAAACATGCCTGTGCATAATTTCCCCGGTGCGGTGGGAAGCACCTCTGGCCTGAAGCTGTTACAGGGCCAGGTCGGGAGCAACGGCAACATCAACCCGAACAGCCTGGGCATTAACGGCAACCCCAACAACTCCCTTATGTCCTCGTCTGACATGAACCTCCTGAAACTCTCGTCTCCTGATTTGGAGCACTTGATCATCCAGTCTAACCAGGGGCTGGTTACGACAAGCCCTGCTCCTAGTTCGTCTGGCAACCCTTTCCTGTACAGGAACCAGGCTACAAATGAGCAGGAAGGCTTTGCGGATGGCTTTGTCAAAGCTTTAGCAGACCTGCACAAGCAGAACCAGCTGGTCGGGGCCCCCATGTCCCCATCCTCCTCAATCCAGGGTCCATACCAGAGGAACCTCATGTCAAGTGGGGAGATGCCCATCTACACCAACCTAAGCAGCTACAACCCTAATCAGCTCTCAGTCTCCTCCTCCTACCCTGGAGGACAGATCCCCTATAGCGCTGCAGCCCATGCAGCAGCACATGCTGCAGCCCATTCCAGCCAGGTTCAGGGTCACCACCCCCATGGCCGCGGCCTGGATGCTCCTCAGACCGTCCCGGAAGTTCCTCACCCGCCAGGGGGAGACCCCAACAGCTCCCCGCCGTCCCTCTCACCCATTGACCTGGAGACCCAGGAGAGGATCAAGGCGGAGAGGAAGAAGCTGCGGAACCGTATCGCAGCTTCCAAGTGCCGCAAGAGGAAGCTTGAGCGGATCTCGCGGCTGGAGGAGAAGGTGAAGGTGCTGAAGACGCAGAACTCGGACCTGGCATCCACGGCCAGCATCCTGCGGGAGCAGGTGGCGCAGCTCAAACAGAAAGTCATGAATCACGTGACCAATGGCTGCCAGATAGCAGTTAGCTCAGCCACCATGGCCAAAAGTGGGGAGAGCACCAGCTGCTGAAACAAAGGGAGATGCAAAAAAGGGTTCTTTCCTCTTTCTCACACTCCTTCTCTCGCTCTCTCTCCCTCACTTTGAACTCTCGATCTCTGCTCCGCGATCCTGCCTCTCTGTTTTTTTGCTGTCACTGCGTGGGTCACGCAGAAATGACGAGGCAACATGAGATGGGATAGAGTGGAGATGGACCAAGAGAGCGGAAACCCCATCCCAACTGACACGGACACTTCCAGAAACGGAGAGAGTACGGAAGCGAGAAGAGAAAAGCCTCCACTAACAACACACCACCCACAGGCTCTGCACGGAGGCCGCAGCCGGCTGCAGCTCGGCTCTGATCTCTGAGCGGAACGGAGCGTCACTCTAAAACAATTTCCTTCGTGCCCACAGACTGTGATTTACAGAGAAAACAATCAGGAACACACCTCATCTTGCTCACCTTGAAATGGTGTGTTCTCCTTTTGACTGCACTTTTGAACTCGATCCTGATCAGGACGGTAGGGAAACTATGGACTGGGACACAGCAATACTAACCAAACCCCTGCAAAAGGGGATGACTTAGTAAGGGAACAACAATACACCAAAACACAGGCAAACATGGAACGAGTTTAGGACGCAAATGTTGACTCACTGCTGGGATTCCTGCACTTAAAAAAAAAGATTTTATCCCTACTCCTCCCCCACCTTCCCAAGGAAGACTATCAACCCGGCTTATGACTAAAAAGGCGATTTTCCACTTCAAGGAGATGGGAATACATTTCCTCGTTCCTTTTTTTTCATGTTATCAGCGTCATAGTCAGCTGCAGGGTATCCTTTGCTGTTAGATCTTTCTTATTGTTTAATAACATGCACTATTATACAATTCTGAACATTTATAAATGGGCCAGTGATGTGGTCACATATGGGTAAAAAGAAAAAAACCTTTTTTGTGCTGTTTCCGTTTGAAGTCGTCTGAAACTGAAGCTTCACATATTTGAAACATGAAATAGCCCCAGATATTGATATGTCAACTGTGTTGTAACGTAGTTAAACAAGTGAGAATTTCGTTGAAGTCTGGTCACCGTGTCTCAGTAATACATTGAAGCCTATTGTTTGTACGTTTGTTGGTTTGTTTGATATCGTGCAATTTGTGAATACCGGAGAAAAACAAAAACTTTTCTACAAAACTGAGAGTTTCAGCTTTTTTACAAGTATTAATTTACGGTGTTTAATATTTGAGACGTTGAAGAGTATACACAGAAATCTACATCTATGAGTGAGGTTTGCGGTACCAGTGCGACGAATGGCACTTTTTAAAGGTACCCCTGAACTCAACTGAAAGATTCTCGAGCATTCCAAGACCTTTTGCACTGTATTTTCTCTGGTGATTCGTATTTGCTTGGGAGATACATTTTTAACAGTGGGGTGATGCTGGTGTTATGTGCCCTAATGTTGTGTATTAATGCTGTGTTAACCTTGGAACAGCAGTGTGGCCTGGCCACATCCGAAGCCATGGCTGCTTCTTAATTTAAACCGTGGCCACGGTCATCCGACACATTTGTTAGGCTTTCGCAAAAGGGACGAGTTTCCACACGAATGCACGGGATCAGCTTAGCATAAAGACTCTGCTGTAAACAGAGATGGACAGCAAAGGGCTTTTTGATTCATAGTATTTTGCATTTCAGTTTTGGTTTTCCTTTATTTTTGTTTTTTTTTGGTTGTTTTTTTTTGTAAGGACTCTGAAGCAATTTATTTATGCAAAACTTTATCTATGGTATTTATGTTATTTGTGTAAAAGAACTGTACAGGTTGGAATACTGGTGTCCTGTTGGCACCCTTTGGGGGGGGGGGACTACGTAATTGCACATGAATCAAAACAGTAAATGATGTCTAATATTTATCCTCTGTGTACAGTATAACAGTTTTGAGTTATTTTATTTTTTTTGCCTCTTGTTTTTAGTGGAATCCAAAAAATAAAAGTTGTGATTGTTGGTACAGTATCCAAAATGGGTCGAGACGTACTCTACTTCATGTTAGCGGAAGTATATTGTTTAAAATAATACCACAGTAAAGGAAAATACTTTACCTTGTGTTTAATGGAGAGTTCGGACAGCTTGCCCACCCCCAGGTAATGGATGCTTACACAGAGAGAGATTCCTAAACATCTAAACATTGTTGGTGCACTGAATTGCTGTCAAATGCCTTTCCGATAAAACACATATGTAGATTATCCTATATATATATACATATACGTCTATATTCATATCAAGCTGAACAGATTTGATAGGGGTACTGAAGACAGGTGTTCTAGCTGTCAAATAACCTTTGAGCGTCAAGGAAATATTTATTTTTTTGAAACTTGAATAAGGTTTTGGATGTCACAAACTTCTATTTTTGTACAAAACTTTTTTGTTTTGTTTTTTTGTTTTGGATGATTATTATGAAGAGTGAGAAAAGTGCATACTGTATTGGTTGGTATAACTTTTATCATTCCAGAAAGACTTTATTTATTGAGGGTATATTAAAAAAAAAAAGAACAAAGTTAGACATTGTTTTATGACTATGCTTCAAACATTTCTGTCTCTTGTGAGCCTTGGTTGTTTGTGGGAAATCCCGCAAGACCTCAACAGTGCGACTTAAGAAACCGTCTTATGTTTACTACCAAGTTTGTTAGCTAAAAGTTAATTCACGTAACGAAGGCGTGCGGTCCTGGAAGGCACCCTTTTTTTCTACAGTGTGCTGTGTTTGTATATGGCAGTATATTTTGTGTTCCCTGGCCTTAACAGGCACTTTTAGACTACAAGAGTTGTACTTGAATCCTGCCACACCATTATGGCGAACATGCCGGAATCTGTTAGGGCGGGGCTGTATGTGATCTGCTGCTTATTGTGGTGTTTAGCACTCCAGGAACGATATCCTCCATGCTCTTAGAGAGACTTGCGTACACTAAACTGAACTGATTTGGTAAAGCTGTGAGACACAGCTCCTCCAAATGTGTGAATATGCTCATAGACACACTGATGTAAGGAGTGTGAGGCAGCAAAGATGATGCTAGCAATCATTTGAACTAAGTAATGAGCTCCCTGACCCACCCTCAAGCCAAAGATATTCCATGCAAAGTAGAGCACGGATCATTGAGCACTCCCCAACAGTTTCATAAAGCAGTATTAGCTCGCTAAGAGTCAATAAACGAGAAAAAAAACGGAAAAGTCCTATTAAATTACTGGATGACAGTGTTTGTGAACCATTAGGAATGGAATGGAGGATTTTCTTATCAGGTTTTGACCTTCCTCTTCCTCTTGCCCTGCCCGTATCAGTCAAAGACCGAAGGGACCTGTAGTGTATGTGCAAACCGCAATATCTACAGCGTCACGCGACTTAGAGGCGACTTGCCTTGCTTTGTTTAATGGTTGTTTTATTTGGTTCGAAACGATATCTTGAATATTGTTCACTGTTTCCATGTTTTTTAATCAATAAAGCTGTAGGTTTCTAAACAACAGCTCTTTTTGTGTGAGCTCTAATTTCAGAAGAAGCTAAAAAATGTGCTTTTATGTTGATGGAAAACTCAAACTTTGAAAAAAAGAATCTCAAACTTTGGCAGTTAAAAGGAGATCCCACTACCTGAAAGCCTGAACGTCTTACAAACAACTTTGTGGAAGTCAAATGTCCAGTCCAACCCTGTTCACGATTTACAGCCCTGTTCACTGGAAAGCCTGAATTTTCCCTTCCACTTTACATCCGCTCTCCTGAAGTTTCTATTCCATTGGAACTTCCTCAGAAACTGAAAAAAAAGGTAGAAAAACAGCATTTGTACTTGCTTTTGTTTAGTATTGTTCAACTTTTACTGTCGGACTGAAAACATTGGGATTTTAACTTTTAAAGTTGTCAACAGTACTGGTTTAATCAAACTTATAATTAACAAAACAACAACAATCTGTTTAACAATCTGTAAACAAATTTTCAATTAAATATTAGTTCACCTAGTAATGCTAATGTGATAACAATAAATGAAAGTCAATAGGCACCATTTAGCTTTGTGGTGGGCTAACCCGTGACTTTTCACTTCTATTTATTGTTACGTCATTAGCTTACATGGTTTAAGTATCCCTTTGAGGCAGCTCATTTAGTTTTTTAACTGTTAATGGCCAGTTTGACTTTTTTATTTGGTAGAACTGGTGGAAAGTGACACCAAAGTCACACCATTAAACAGCATAATTTATCAGAATGCCTGTGAGGTTTTGAAGTAAAAAAAAAAAGTGATTGAAAAAAGAAAAAAAAAACCTGGAACACAAGTTGGCCCGAAAGCAAAACAGAAACTTTATTCCGAAAAGGAAAAGAAACGCAGTCTGTTCTGGAGAAACAGCTGCAGTGTAGCAGACGACTGTTGGGACAATGGGCTGCATGCAGTAACCCGGAACAGTGGCCTCAGTCAGGGCTTTGGAAAGTGTGAAAGTACAAAAGAAAGAAGTAACATCACACATGGGCGGCTAGAAAAGTCACAAATTTACATCATCGGGCCTTCGGAGTAGATCGGTCCTTGCGGAGGTTTAGCCACGTAATTAGTGCGACTCGCTCGGGCGCTTCAAAAAAGCAGCAACAGCTGTCACAAGCACATGTACAGCAAGTGTCCCTGTGTTCGAGCAGTATAGTGGTGTCTAGGAGCACAGTCATACTTTGCACTGCCACCCACCCTGTGTCTGAGGCCTTTCCCATAAGGCTAGGCCTTCCAGTAAAGCACATGGAATTGGCGCATGGGTCATTGTGAAAGTAAAAGTCACAGCTGAGGATGCAGTTCGCTGGGGAGTTGGACAGGGGAATCTGTCTGACTGCTGCACTGAATTCAGACCGAGAACAGGAGCTAAAAATGCCTCATTGATAGGAAATAGTTTTTTTTTTGTTGTTCTTTTGTGTTTTCACATCCTGCTGACCCATTGACAGGTTGACTGCCTGTCTACTCTCATGTGGGTGTGTTTGCTTCGAGACAAGGTTTCGCCAGAAGGGGAATGAACGTGAATAGAAACCACCTTAAATAGTACACCTTCATCAATCGCGCGTCTTGATTTTACAGCATGGGCCTCGTTTGGCCTGTGGCCGCCCACTCTCGATTCCGAAATGTGCAAAGAGTCTTGTCGCGATGAAGAATTTGAGAATTTGCGTAGATGACCTGATTTCCTCACAAGACTTTTTCTTTCCTCGTCCTCGCCGACTGTGTTTTGTGTCTTGTTTATCCTTGGATTCAAGCCCCAAAAATCAGGTGCTCGCCTATTTTACACGAGCCTGCTGGTGTGTGTGTGTGTGTGTGTGTGTGCATGCATGAGTGTAGTGTGTGTCTAAAGGTCCTTGTCTTCCTCTGAGCCGTGCGGATGTGCTCTCATTCGAGAATGACTAACTCTCCACTTCCGCCCACCTTAGCTGCCCACATGCAGGCAGGGAAAAAAAAGGAATTGTGGGTCAACGAGTTGCGTCCGTTCTCCCTCCGAAGACTCCTGTTCGTTCCTGCTTCTCAGAGAATGACCTGCTCAAGAAGCTCTTGGTCACCCTTGAGGTGGACAACACTGGAGCACAGGAACCAGACTGCAGATACGCTTTGAGAAATCAAGGGTTCTCTGGAACAATGTCAAAGAAGAACAGCTTTTACCTCCCTAAAGAATCTTTCAGTTGACATTTCTCTTTTTGTAAATGGGATGTGCAAGTCTGAAGAACCTTTACAGACAATGTATAAAAACACTCTTACTCCTTAAGGCCTATTTGTGAACATTAAATTAGCTTCAGAAGTACCCTACCTTTGCTCTCCCAAGAGAAAGGGGCATATTTGCATCATTTTAAATCGAAAATATATAATTAAATCTCAAAATCTTAACTTAAGTGCAAGACTACACAACACCTACATAAGCCTCTCATGATAACTGACATAAACCTACATAAACATACATAAAGGCTTTTTCCAACCATGCATGGCCATACAGGCTGCCTCGGCTAATGTTGATGTCAGCAACCAGTTTTGAGGTCATTATACCAGTAAGTCTTATGACAACTGACTCATGCCTACATAGACTTATGTCACTTATGAAAGGCTTACGTCAGTGTTGTGTAGCTTTATGAACACTGCATTGTAGAGTGTCACCAGTACCCTTTTTTGTGACATACCCCTTAAAAATCGTATGGCTAATAAATGTTTCAATTAAAAAATGAAACATCCATCCGAGCCAAGAAACATGAAAGAAGCTTAATTTTAAGCACGCAGTTTAAGAAAAAAATCTCGGGTTTGTTTTTTCTGAGGAAATCAGCTTCAGGTCTGTTTTTTTCTGATTGTTTGTCAAGCTTTTCCTTCCTTGCTTGAATAAAGTTCCTTGGGACTTAGGCATATTGTGTGCATGCGTAGTTTTTGCCCAGTCATGTTTGTGGTTGGCTAACAGGAAGCAGGTGCATTCCAGAAAGCAATTAAGGGCATTTTTTTAAGCGTGCCAGAGATGTATCAATACCAGGCGGCGAACATGTCAAAGCTAACTTCATTTACATCTTGTATTAATTCAACGTTCTGCCTTAAGAGGAAGTAAGTAGGGAAGCGAGAAAGAAAAAGAGTAAGAGAGAGAGACAGAGACAGAAAAAGAGAGATACAGAAAAAGAGTGAGAGAGAAAGAGAGCATAGGGGCATACCAGGGAAGGAAGAGAACAAGAAATGTGTGTGTAGGGCGGGTAAGGGTGGGATTTTCATCGTCCTGAACTATTTGTCTTGGGAGGGTTTGGGTGTGTAATCAAGATTGCGACACATGAGTGGGAGGAGAGTCACACCCACTCGTGTGTGTGTGTGTGTGTACACTAACAATGCTGGCCCGAACACAAGAGCCCTTTAATAAAAGATGAGTGGAATGAGGAGCACACAAGCCCAAGTACAGCGATCTCCTCATGCAGCTATTTCAGGTGAACACTTCCTACATCGCCCTGGCAACTATTGTAGCCTTGACGTGCGGCGTGTCTACTGGCAGAAGGATCTAATGAACCATGGCCACTCGTGTAAGGAAACTGCATCATGACTTACCTTCCACACATGGGAATTCAAATGAATCAAGCCAATCAGGTGAAGCTTAGAGACAGAAGAGTAGTAGCAGTATTAATAAGAAAGGAATACCCTAAGTAACACACAAATTTTACTGTAAGTGCAGGATGAAATCATGATCTCAGCCTTCAGGTATTTCCCCACCCATGCCCCTTGTGTTCAAAGCTGTTGTGCTAAATGGACAGTGGTACAGTGAAAGCAGTTAATAAAATGTTCAACAGTGTGTGGATTGTTTGCTGACGTCGTTTGCATTCATTTGCAGTAAGCAAATGATGCAAAAACAGAAAAGAGGCAAATGTAATGATTGCTGTGGAGCTTCGACGCTCTCATCGGTTTATTTTAGAGTCCACATCACCCTTGACAGATATGACTTTAGGCTGACTTCCAAGAAAGACTGAATTATCTCAGATAACAGGGGTGTTCCACAAGGCTAAAGTCTCAGTCCCTTTATGTTTACAAAGCTTATCGTCATCTTCTCGTGTTGCACATGAAGCCAGTGCCTTATTTGAATGTTTCTTAACAGCAGCACAGACTGTCAAAAAAAGGACGTTTAGTATCAGTTCACTGCTTGTAATGCTTGAAAACGCTCATTTCTAAACAGATAACAAGCCTAAGGACTTTGTATAATCGACCCACTTAAATCTTTTGGCACATAGACCTAGGTAAATTGCTAAATGACATATTCTTAGCTGCCCCCCTTCTCCAAAATGAGAAGATTATGGATTACATACAACCTCACATTGTGAACTAAAGCCGTTTCTCGCACACTGTCAAAGCCGTGCAAGGATGGTACGGCGCTCAATGTCTGTGCACAAACGCTCCATGCTGCGTTCTAGCCTTGTTGCCTGAAGGCTGAAATAACAGTGACACTTCAAGTCACAGGCAAAAACCAGAGAGCAAGGGAAAAAAGGAAAAGAAGAAGTTGTCAGCTCTCACATTAGGCACGCAGTAAGAAGTCATGATCTAATGAGAGTTGAAAAAGCGTGGGGTTAGTTTAGAGAGAATGACCAGTTTTGGGGCCTTATGTCAATTACTATGACCTTCATCAGTTTCCCTATCAGCTTTTGGGGAGTCAATATTTGAATGCAGCAACTCTCCTTCACATTGTGCGAAACCTTCTTAATGAACCTATCAATAGAAATCTAAAGTTAGCATTTTGGGAGATTCTCTTTTTTGGACAGCAATGAAATGTTAAATGTCTATGTTTTTGGTCCTATAATCCTCAAAAATAAATCCAGAAGAGCATATTTGTTGACCTTGTTGTCTCTGGGTAGTTGGCCCTCCCTCTCCCCTATCACTCATTGCTAAGTGCTAGCCATGCATCTGACAGCTAATGTAACAAACCTTGGGAGGTACCATCACATTCACTCTCCCAGTGTTTGTAGCATTTTGTGAATGTGGAAGTCCAAGCAAGTGAGTAGATATGAACTTTGCCCCTTTTTCAACCACTTTTAAGCCCTAAAAGAAACCCCACTTAATACAAAGTCCTTCTGTCAATGAAGTTTTTTCTGAGAATGTACATTCAACCTAAGAAGCAGTTTGAAATATTTAGAGTACTTCTCTGCAGAACTACCATCCGTTTTTTTAGAAAAGCAATCAGGGTGTGAAAGTCGTAGTTTTATATGACCAACACTTGCCCAACACATTATAAGAGCCACTTCAACCCACAAAAATATTCATTAATCAGTGACCCAGACCTGACATGACCCACAATGACATAATGACATTATAAGCTAGTCAGAGCACCGCTTGTCAATTTTTGACCCTCCCCACCCACGCCCAGAACATTTTTAATAAGTTGATCCGAACATGCCCAACACATGGGTCGACCCATGGGGCCCGCAGGTTAAGGGTTGACCAGCACATTAATAGAAGGCAATATTCTGTGTTTTCAATGCTCTGTGAAGTTCAAATAAATGCAGCTGCTGTCCTCTACGTTATTCTAACTTTAAAACAGGTCAGGTAAGGTCAAATACAGTCTGAGGAAGCATGGTTCGTTGTTGAACAGCCCTATCCAGAGCTAGCTGGCTAATCTCAGCTGTTTTGATAGCTGTAAGAGCCATTTCAGACCACACCAACGTAATCGTTGCTTGTGCTCAATGAGACACGTCAAACATGAGTCTGGGGGCATTGAGAACACACATCTGAATGTAAGTGGAGTGTTCTCCTGGGGGTCTTCTGCTGGTCCTTGACCCTGGCGATCGTGGTTTTGATTAGGCCGGTATGTTTCCCATTTGGCAGCACGGATTTGGCGTGGCTTGAGTTTCACACTTTGCTTTCTTTCTTTAAGCCCCTTTATGAATAAGGAAAGTGATTAGTCTGCCTAGGGGTCAAATAATCAGACGTTCCATCCTTGGGTTACACATACAAATACCTATGCGATGTTTCAGTCGGGCAGGATTACAGGAACAAGGCTGTTTATGAGCTTAATTTGGAGAACGGAATCAAAGACGGGTTTGTTTTGAAGTAATTATGTCCTTTATTACTGACTTTAGGTACTTTGTAGGTTTAGGCTTATTAAAAGAAGACGTTTCGTTACAGGCTGTCGGGTTATTTTGTTGACAAAACGAAAACAGACTCTTTCCCCCTGTGCAGTTAACTGTTTGTTCAAGGGCTTGCTATGATTAGTAATAGTATCATTATTACTCCTCGGCCGTCTCTATATTAGACAGAAGTGAGGAACATTCCTCCCCAGGCAACAAATAACAACAGGCTACTGACATGCACCAAAGCTTTGAGTGCTGAGTATATGCAAAGCAGGGCAGGCGCTCTGGTAAAAAGACACACTATGCACTGCTGTATTGTGCTGGGTTGCATCAGATAACTTTCAGAGAGGGATTTCAGCAAATGAATGACGGGCTGGTATAGTTCTGAAAAGAGAACCAGGCTGAATGAATGGCATGACAATGACAAGGACAGGCTGTCGAGGCAATAGCTAAGTAGCTCTAATCTATAATCTAATCCGATTGGCCACACTGAAAAGTATTAGCCTATCAAAAGCATCCTGAAGGAAATGCAAGGATAAATCAAGGTCATCCACAGCTTTCTGCTTCAATACGAGGATTCCATATTTCCATGAAACAAACTGCACAAATAGGCACTTTTAAAGATTACAGCACTGAGAATAATGTGTTATAAAAACTTTATGTACAGCTTTGCACATAAAACCTGAAGGAATTGATTGAAGTGAATGTGGCCAATATAAGTTTGTCCAAGAAACACATTTAAAATGTTTTTACTTTCACCAGAAGTTGATGATAATGCATTAGTTTTAGAAGGAGGATTTGAGGATAATGTAGTCAATATAGATGAAATGAGTAATAGTTGCTTGAATTCAATCCACACTTTGGTCCATTTTTATACATATTTGGCTCAGAAATGGCAGAAATCATGTCTATTCCAGATTATTTAAGAATCTAAGATGCAGTTGGTGGGGCAGCTGGTGGTTAGGGAGTTGCCCCTGCGATCTGAAGGCTGTGGGCTTGAATCCTAGCACTGCTAGTGGCACCACTAAGGTTCCCTTGGGTAAGGTACCAGTCCCCACACACTGCTTCACTTGAGTGAATGTTTCACTCAAGAACACACAAAGGCGGACAGAGTACCTAACTTCATTACTTAAGTGAAAGTACAGACCCACTATTCAAATGTTACTCCAATGCAAGTGAGTCATACAGTCAAAATAAAAGTACATATTTCACTGCATTGTTGATTTATTGCCACAACACGTACAAAATCTAATGCATCGAACTTGCTTGTAGAAGATGTAGCATAAGGAATAGGGTAGTATGTTACAGAAACACAACCCAAACTGATAAAGAAAACAATTTTTATTTAATTGTACGCTACACACCTACACAAAAGGAATGTGTATGTACTATATATTTGAACGAAGTTGAAAACTGAACCACTGTAAATGCAGCTGGAATAGAAAACAAATTAAAAAAATAACCATAAACGACCATCACAGGTCCATAACAGTGGCTATAAAACAGCAATACCACTTTAAACAGACAAATACGCAAAGCGGCTGACTTTGACATCAAAACAAACATTTGTCAATACTCTCCAGCTCACATGTCTCTAGCAACAACAGTGCAGGCAAATCTCAGTGTGGTCAAATTAGTCAAACTTGTAAAAGTCCTTATTTATTTTAAGCAGAAGCTGGTTCTCAAACTTGTGTGACCTCACTGCTGCCCGTCTGGCTTTGCAGTGTTACAGAGTATAGACGTGACATAACACTACTACATTACACCAGTTCTAGCTTCACCTTATTGGCTCCCGGTTCATTTTAGAACACATTTTAAGATTTTATTGACGGTTTTTAAGGCTCTTAACGGACTGGCCCCACCATACATAGCAGATCTTGTTCATCTTCAGCCATCCTTGAGATCTAATGGTAACGCTCTCCTGCACATCCCTCGATCTTGGCTTAAACAGAAGGGTGATAGAGCCTTTGCAATTGCTGCACCTCGTTTATGGAATCAATTACCACATGATATTAAATTTGCTCCAACTACCCAACTACCTAAATTTGCTAAATCTAGGCTTAAAACTCATCTGTTCTAGATAGCCTTCCCAGACTTTTAAGTTATTTCCATTTATGTCTCTTGTTGCTGTTTTTTGCTTGTTTTTATTATTGTTTTTGTTTATATTGTGTTTTAACATGAGTATATCATAATTCCTGTACAGCACTTTGGTGCAGTGGTACAACTGCTGTAAAGTGGTATAGAAATAAATTTGACTTGACTACTGGTGATTTCTGATAGGCTGATATGCTGCGTCTTAGAAAAGTGAGACAATAACGGCCACTTCCAGAACTGAAGGGAACCTTGTCAGAAATGTAGTGAAAAGTTTGGTTTTGTCTTTCAAATGTAGTGAAGTGAAAGACTACTCAAGTGAAGTACAGATACTCAAAAACTGTACTTAAGTACAGAACTAAAGTAAATGTATTTTGTTACTGTCCACCTCTGAGTGTAATGTTAGTTTCCATGACTTGTTATGAATGTGTACATATTATCTTTCCTCCAACTATTCTTTTGATTTGTTGAGAAGCAGCTAAAGCAGGCCCTACTCTCCCAACACAACTACAAAAAAATACTCTAAGTGCTCTGCATAGTGGCTCTATGAGTGCTGAGTTCAAGAACACGAATGAGATCAAAGCTGTAAATCACAGGTTAGCTGCAAAGTTACCGAGCCTTGACAGCCTCCAAAACACCTACTCAGCACAACTGCCTCTCAACTTGAAAAACCTGTAGGATTAATCATATTTGCTCAGATAAGGGGGGAAAATCCACATAAAAATTTCTCCTTGTCATTAAATAGCTCTCTCTTTATGAGCGCAGGCTTTAAAACGTCAAACACAAATAACTCTGGCCTGTCCCAAGACCTCAACACAAAGACAAATGAAGGGTGGGGCGTTTAATTTTCTCATCTGAGCTTTATGGGCTCTGAACAAAGGCCCAGCTACACGCGCACCCTCCTCCCACCCATTAACAGGTACGGCAGTTGAAACCAAGTGAACCTCCTCTAACAGGTCAGGTGACCTCAGGTGTCAAACGTGTAGAGACATTCAACATTCGTTGGCGTGTGGTTTGATGGGCTTGCATTTTCTTTCACCAGTGATGTTGCAGTTTTTTTAGACTAAGAATGAGTGGCTCTTCTACAATAATACTATAATGAATAATGAATTTGACATTTATTAGATAAATCCAAATGTGCAGGGCATTAACATTTCATAGAAATCAACAAACTAATCAGAAAAAATAAACAATCAGTGTTGCTGCATGCCCCACAAATCATGAATTTATATAGATCCAAACCACATTTGTTTACACTTTCAACAAAAATGAAGAGCTACGGAGCAGTCCTGCAGGAAGAGCTCCACTTGTCTTAAACTAATTTCCTAAAAAAAATCCTAAAAAAAAAGTACTCTCACGATCAGACGCTTGCAAAGTCCAGGGTCACATGTGACTAATGATTAGTCACTGGATGGTTAACTGGTTCATCATCATCTTTGACTGACACAGAGCCTCTGTTGGGCCCCAGAGCAACATTCCACTTGGGGGCCCCCCCACCTACTCACTTTACTGTGCAAAAGTGTTGTATAAAATGATTAAGAGTAGCAAGAGTTTTCACTTGAATATGTACTAACTAAAACTAAGCAAAATAAATACAAATAACTTCATACAGAGTGATTTAACGTTCAGTATATCAGTGTGTTCCTTGTGGAAATCCAGTATTACTTGTAGTTCCAGTATTACTGGTTTGACTCAATCAGACCTTCATTAAATTAAATCTTTTTTACAAACAAAACAAATCTTGATACTTTTTCTGGTTTCTTGTTTGTTTGCATTTATTCTAATGTTAACATTACCAGGAGAACGACACATTATCACACACTGAGAAAAATGGCTTTAAACGCGCACACACACACACACACACACACACACACACACACACACACACACACACACACACACATGCACGTGAAATCATGTTAAAAAAATATAGTACTGTACAGTACTGTGCAAGAGTCTTAGGCACCTGAGAAAATTATGCTGAAAAGCTGTTAACTACTGGACCGTAGTGTTAAGTTAATGTTAAAACACTTACATTACAACAAATACAAACAACATTAATACAGTAAATAGTGGTTTTATGTGGCAACGTGTTCGTAAACATTTCAAGATCTCTTTCCTCACGGAAGCCCAGTTTTACCTGCAGCTCCATCAAATCACTGGTTCGGCTCATTTCACTGCATTAGATTAAATTAGGTGTTAATTATGGAATTTTATTCATTCACCTAATGACTAGAGACACTGAGCAGAAACCTGGATCCAAACCTGTGTTCTTCTAACAGCTCACCGAATATTTTGAAAAAAGAAATCTTAATACTTTGCTTGTTGGTTTGCATATATTCTAATATTCAGCTGTTTTTGCTGTCAGAAAGAACCCACTGCTGATGGAAATGACTTTAAACAATATGCACAGGTGCCTGAAACTTTTGTACAGGACTGTATACATGTACATATACGCATATAATTGTGTACATATAATCATGCGTGTTACATTACAAAGTGGAATTCTACAAACAAAAATAAATAAATGGTGGCAATTGCATCGTTTTCACTTTCTGGAGTTTTCATTAGCAATATTTTTATCAGAACATTTTTCGGCCACTAAGAGCAAGCAACATGAACAAAAACACACTCGCAGGGCCCCTAATATACTACTTACAGTAAGAAATGTCCCTGCTGTGACACAGTCAGGAACCCATTCTCTTCCCCATACCGCTAACGGGACAAAGGGGCTTTGAAGTGTCGGCTAATAAAAGGCACTTTAATGATGACCCCTACCTCCTCACCTCTCTGTAATGCGAATCCTCTGTGTCTGTAACTTCAATCGCCCCCCCCGTATTTGTTTTCACTACGTTGATTAAATTAAGTCTTCAGCAATTACCTCACGTTCTAAAGGCAGGAAGGTTTTGCCTTTGTGATGGCGCGCAGGGTTTTAAGGCTAGCTGAGCTCTGTGTTTGATTCATCCAAATATTTTCAGCGTTTCCAAGGGTAACCTTAACTTGATAGAGCGCGCCCCGCCAAAACGAGCGAGGCCTGGGACACGGGACACGGCCTGTGCGGACAAATGGCATTCAGTTGGGGAGATTAATTGCTTTCGGGGACGCGTCAGTTGCCAAGGTTGTTTTACAGCTGTGTCATGTATAAACACGATCATGTTTACGGTACCAAATGTTAATCTACGGCAACAAGCGGGCCGAGGTGTGTTGTCTTCTTGTACAGATGCTACAAAAAGCCAGCGGCCAGCACGTGGCAGCCAGCATTACGGTAATTTGGAATGTTATAAGGCCGTATAATCCTGAAATGTTTGTTTTCCCCCTTCAAAGATATTTAATTGCAGTCTTACATCGAGCAGCCACAAAACACATAAAGAGGCCCCTCTCGTTGGCGCTTATTATATTCATACATTTTTTTTCTACACACACGTTGGCCGGCATCATTTGCGGCGAGTGACACCCTGGCACGGGCCGGCGCTGTTCCACAGCATCCCACTAGAAGAAGCCCACACATCCATCCTAGTGACATCACTGGGAGATTATTTGGCAGGCAGGCCGATGCCTGCGTGATGTGTAATGGAATAAGTCGTCCTTGTGCTGGCCGCAGCGAGCAAAAACACATCTGAAAGCTGTTATCAGCTACAATGACATCAGCCTCGCTTGGCCTGGGCCTGCACTGATCTCATTTGCTCTGTCCACTCACGCGCTGTACGGACAAGTGTGTGTGTGTGTGTGTGTGTGTGTGTGTGTGTGCAAGAGGGTTCGAGTCCAGGCAGGAGGGATGTAAAGCCAAAAAACACCTTGTTAGTTCTCAAAAAGGTCATTACTGTAGAGACAATCTCCCTGATTGTAGAGACTGTAATCCCACACATAATGGTTCTCAAAGTCTTGCACTTTCAGTGCACATTCAATGGACACATCATTGTTCCTTCCACAAATTCCTCCCCTCACATCTATTGTCAGGCAAAACTTATTGCGCACTGTCAAGAAATGGTCAAGACAAACATTTTGAGCACGCTGTTCTAAACTGTCTATTAAAGAATTAGAAGAGTCCATTCAAAATGTAGAAGGCGCTATTTCAAATGTAGAAAGCACTCTTTAAAACCCTTCAAAATATGTGCTATTAAAACATTTGGAGCTTGCAAAATGCCAAATATTTTTCCTCTGTATATGACACATCTCATTTGGTCAATGGCACTTAAGCCATTGTGCAAACTCACAGCAGGAACCACAAAAGAGTTTATTTGTGGGCGAGAAATGACGGCTGTGTGTCATACCGGGCAAAACCAGCCAAAACCTCTAGTGGTTTGTAATTTTTCTAAATTGGTAACAAATACAGTATGATAAAACATATCCAAGAACTATTTTGATGTTATTAATAAGGGTGTCAAAATGTAAAAAATGTGTAACAATTTATCTGTTTGACTCCTTAAAGCATCTGCAGTTGTGCAGGCTGAAGCTCAGCTGCAGGCGTGCTTCGTTGAAACAAAATAACTGTAACTGATATAACATAATAAGTCTTACTGATTAAATACAAATAAACTCTTCTGATTGTGTAGTTTGTCATGATTGTCAGTTAACATATTGGTCTAAGATTCCATAATAAATCATCTTTGCACTAGAATCTTGGTCAATCTTGACAATGATCTCGTTTTTAATTATTTCCCACCTGGTCATTTGTGTATGTGTGCATCACCAATGAGATTTTAGAACTGAACCTTCTATATAAAACAAACAAATGACCATACCAGCTTAAATAGCAGCACAGTTGTAATGCAATTGTGCTGCGAGGGGCGGAGGTAGCTCAGTGGGTAGGATACTTGCCTCCAGACCAAGAGGTCATGGGTTCGAATCCTGCCTTCAGCAAAAAAAAAACAACACTGGGTCCCTGAGCAAGACCCTTAACCCCAAGTTGCTCCAGGGAGACTGGCCCCTGTAGGTAGGGAATGGAAGTTGCTTTGGATAAAAGCGTCTGATAAATGCCGTAAATGTAAATGTAATGCAGCACAGGGCAGTATGATCTGTCTCAGGAGCAGATCCACAGAGCACTAGTTTTACAGTGTGAATTATATGGTTATATTAACTGGCTTATTAAAGCTCACCGACTTCCTCCGGTCTTGAATAAGGGACTGAGATGCGTCATTTTTTTTTTTTCATTTCCATGAAAGACATGTTTTAAAAGAGGACAGTACTCTGGTTCAGCACAATATTGCTTTCACACAAGCTCGCCCACAGGCACAGGCCGACAGATCGATTCATGTTGGCGTATGGTGCTTTGACTTCGGGGGGTGGGGAAACAATAGTGATTGGGAATAAAGGCGTTGAACGGAGGGAAACAAACTAAGAGCGATTCATGAGGAGGAACCTTACAGTTCCACCCACCACTTCAATTTCTCCGACCTCAGAAATGTTCCCCCAGGTGCCCTGACACATCCTGCTGTCTTCAGAAAGGAAACAGAAATACCTCTTCATATCCATGCACAGTTCCACAGGACAAAGTGACTCAGAATTAAGGAGAGTAAAAATGCTGATCATCGCAGGTATATCACAGGAAAACCCAAATTTTTGTTGTTTTTTCTTAAATAAAAGAGTTCACTGTAGTAGGAAAATACAGTTTTATTAAATACAGAAATATATTACTGTATCCTTGCCACAATATACAATCCTTAGAAGGAAAATAAGCTCTGGCATGTCACAAAAACCAATAGGTTTACAGCTACTATCCTATTCATCCTACAGCAGTTTGGTCACATACATTTCAATGAAGTTCTAAGGAATGTTTCAGTCTGGACAGAGCGGCCACAATCAGAAATGAGGTTATTTAAAAATATATTAGAGTTGTTTCAGTATTTGGATATATATATATATATATTAGTGCTGGGGCGTTACCGCGCGAGATTCTTATTGCGCAATAAAAAAAATATCGCCGTTAACGCCCAGCACTAATATACATTTAGTGACATGTC
>JBBPDH010000080.1:6759223-6770530 GCA_037974565.1 Clupeocharax schoutedeni
TCCTCCTCCCGTCACACTCAGTCTCTCCTCAGCATCCTCCTCCCATCACACTGAGTCTCTCCTCAGCATCCTCCTCCTGTCACACTAAGTCTCTCCTCAGCATCCTCCTCCCGTCACACTCAGTCTCTCCTCAGCATCCTCCTCCCATCACACTGAGTCTCTCCTCAGCATCCTCCTCCCGTCACACTCAGTCTCTCCTCAGCATCCAGAATCTCTCCTCAGCACATGCACAAACCAGACTTTTACAAAAAAGTCTAATAAATTAATTCCTGATCCTGTCCATCTTAACATTTTCAACTCCACCACCTCCAGTTCTGCTCCTCAGTCTCAAAACCATCAAACCAGACAAGGTCTCAGGGTCTCATGGCATATTGAAGCAGGAGTAAAGCAGAAGGCTGATCTTGGATCAGATTCCTGTATATTTATGACTATTATTGTCGCAACTGATTCTAGATCAGCACTCCAGCAAACCTGTTGTCCTAAAGGTTGCCCGCAGTGTTTGGCTACAAGTTTTGCTAGTTATTATAGCTCACAGTAAGTCATGATGTGTCCTAAACCACACTGACAACCAATGTAATGAAGAGCTAGATGCAGTTTGAGTGGATAGAGAGACGTTTGATTTTTATTTTATTTCCAATGTTGAGTGATGACTGTATTCTCTACTTTTCTAACTCCAGTGATTTAAATGTCATGAAAGTTGTTTTTTTTGTCCCATGTTGCTCATCTTACTGCAGATTCCCTCTTGCGAGACCCAACATCTGTGGGAAATGGGTGGCCGCCATGAAGAGAACTAACTTCAAGCCCACAAAATACAGCAACATCTGCTCTCAGCACTTTACCAAAGACTGTTTCAAACGAGAATGCAACAATCGGGTGCTGAAGGAGAACGCCGTGCCTTCCCTCTTTAGTTTCAGTAAAATCCAGATGAAGGTAGGTTCTGGAAGCTGCTGCACACAGTTTTGTGTTTGTAGGTTTTCATAGTTTTATTTTTTTTGCATGTAGAGAGTGAATGCCAATCTTCATAGTCGTTTTCTTATGTGCAACATCTTATCTCCATATTGTTACCATGTGAAATATCACTGCAATATTACTTACATACTACTTACTTCAGTATTACTAATATATAACTGATCACTACTTTGTGCAATAACATCACCGTTTGTGTCATTAATATTTCACTTAACTGTTATTTTTTGTGTATGCAGTATAATGCAGTTCATTTTAAGCTTTTTTTATTTAGACATTCTATTTTATATTGTTCTTGTCTGTGTGTCTCTGTGCAGTTGTAACAGAAGCACTTTCCTCTGGGATTAGTAAAGTTTTCGAATTCTGATTACTTATTACAGGTGTAAAAATGTATTGATCTAAAAAAAAAATGCTGAAAATAGTTGTTTTATTGGTTGTAATTTATATCTGTTCCTCCCCAATTCCCTCTGTCTTGCAGGCAGAACCACTAGAGGATGCCATCACCCCAGAGATGGACTTCCCTCTGACCTTATCTAACATGGACACACAGGAGCAGGAGGCTGAGGTGCTGCAACCTCCAGACCCTGAGCTGACTGCTCCCTGCCACACCCCAGCCCCACTTTCCGCCCCAGACAAGAGTCCAGAACACCAGCCCAGCACTTTTGTCTCCTGCGACCATAACTACACGGTGGAGGACACGGTCCAGCAGAAGAAACGCATCGACCAGCTGGAGGAGCAGCTGGATAAACTGCGCAAGAAGCTGAAAACGGTGCGGCAGAAGTGCCGGCGGCAGGAACGGCAGCTGGAACGTTTTAAAGCCATGGGGGACTTCCCTAAAGCTGGCAAGGGGCTGGCGCTGGGAGAGAGCTACGTAATCCTGCCCAAAGAACTCTTCATCGTCCTCAAAGGAATAGACGCCATTGACGGATTGTGAGGGGGGAGGCGGGGTGTCTCTGTGACAAAGGCGGCACAAAGATACTGTATTCAAAAGATCTTTTCTTGGCTACTTTTTTATGTTTGGGATTTGAGAGGTTTGTATTTCACTTCATAGTTTGCTTCTGTCTCCCCTTGACTAGCATTAGGGTAAGTTTAGAGTGTGGCTACACAAATACATGTCTGAGGTGTTAAGATCATGCTGCTTTCATTGTCCCGTTCGAATTTCTCAGTCATATCAAGGCCATTTTTGTCCCTCCAAACCATTTGAACAACCCAAAAACGATCTGAATAAAATGTTAAATGGGAATTCTGACACTTTTCCTGCATCATTCAAATTAAGATCAAGCTTACGAAAGAACAAACTTGGACAGTGGCTCAGAGTAGTTTGGTGTGGAATATTAAAGGGGACATAATATGAAAAACTCACTTAAAAATAGGTTTATGTGCTATACAAAACATGTTCATAAAGTTCTTTGCACAAAAGCACACATAAAGAGATCTCACCAACTTTATTTTTGACAGTTTCACTCCCTTTCAAAAAAGCTGTTTAGATTGCTCCCTTATTCTGATGTCATAATGTGGGAACTTTGCATAAAACCACCCCTCATCTGTTGAGTCCCCACCCACTAGATTTGTTGAAGACCTGCCATTTTGTCTGCTGGTTTTCACCAGCATGCATAAGACGGCGAGCACTATGGCTACAGGCAGGGGCAAGTCACTCATGAAGTGTTGTGTTGTGTTCATCTTGCTCTGGGGGTTCGACTTGGGGTCGAACATTTAGTGTTGGATAGCGCCTTTGTTTTCTGCCGGGTGTTAAGTGTCCCAATACTTTTTGACCATCTAGAATATCTCTCACTCTTTCTTTCTCCCTTCCTTCAGCCTGGTCACCATACAGGCTAGAACCACTGTCGCAGATTGAATGCATGGAGGGACATGGATTCTAATGTGTAATATCCAGAATTTAAACACACAGCTTAAGCATGGGCTGGGTGGGGCGTGGCCAGCAACAGGTTATTTGCATAAAAGGGACGGAGCCCTTAAATGGCTCATTTTGAAAGAGACTGGTGAAAAAACTGGCGAGATCTCTTTGTGAGAGTGCAAAGAACTTCATGAACATGTTTTGTATAACCCATAGACATATTATAGCTAAGGTGAGTTTTATATAATATGTCCCCTTTTAATAATTTAGAATATTTTTGTATCTTTGTTCACAGTGGTGGTAGGAAACGAAAGTGTTTAATGCCTTTAAGAGCTACCTCACAGGAATGTATGCTTTTGGATACGCTACTTAAAGACTGACGCATTGTATATTATCTTTTTTTTTTTTTGGGCGAAGAGATACATGTAGGTTGTTGTCAGGCAAAATAGTCTCCCAAAAAATGATGTGTTCCCCAGAACTACCATTATACCATATACCATTATTATCAATATTAGCATGTAAATTCATTGGTCGTTTTGGATCGCAAATAAAACGCCTATGTTTGTCTTGTGTCCCGCCACTGTAAAGAAACCTGAGTTAGAACATTTCTTTACAACGATCCTCTTCAGTGGGTGACGTTGTTTATAGCTGAACCATTGTGCAAATGGACAGAATTCCCATTTAACATACATTGAAGGTTTTTTTCCGTCTCTTTTGAGATGTAAGTTGTTCAATGATGGATGACCTTGTGTTTATGTGTCTTTGCATTCATTTTGACAGAACATTCTGCTACTCTTTTGGAGAACCACATAGAACACATTTCCTTTGCACAATAGCACTTGAACTTCGTCAACTACTTAATAATATGAATTACTCTGTACAATCTGGACCTGTTGTACTGACTAGATCTTAAAACAGCTGGGTGTCTTTCTTTTTTTTTCCTCTTTTCTACTGAAGGCCTCAAAGTCTTCAGCAGTAGAGCGAGGTCTTTAATAGCACTTACTGAAACGTCTAGCTGTTGCTGGTGTGATGAGACCTCGGTGTGTGTGATTGAAGTTAACATACTTGAACATTAGACCTAAATTGATTCGTTTGTGAACACGACGGTGGTGTTTCATCTTGATGGCTGATTCAAAATGTGAAAACTGCTTGTCTTTCTTGCATAAACGTTCTTCAGTCACGGACTACAGCGAGCCGCTCATGCCAGCTGACCGCATCACACCGGACAGGTCTGTCGCAATGCCTCTAAAGTTGAAAGGATAAAAATCGGAGTCACTGATTTTTGCTTCCAGAAAAGGACAAGCCTTCTCAAAGAAGAGCTGGAGCACCTTAACAGAACGTGCTGAGGCAGAAATGGCCATTGATGTCACTTTTCAAAGGGCTTTATTTGTGGTCCTGTGGAATCTGTTTGGTAGCTTAGTGATGGTTATTGTTCCCTGAACAGTACAAATGTTGAAATCAACAAAAGCCATATTCACAATTGTTGGCTAAATCATAGCTGCCTTACCACCACAGTGTAGTCCCTGATCTAGACAGACCGACTGACTGAATACAGATGTGTTAGATTAATCCTGTGTCTGTGTTTTAATGCCATTTTCTCCTCCTGTACCTGTTTAAGTGATGCACTTTCTCTTGAAGAATGTCTAGCACAGCTTTTATGTCATTTGGCCGATTTCTTTCGATGAAGATTCTGACATGCTGCACTATTGAAGCAACCTAGAACAGATTCAGGAGGTGTAGAGATCCTTCAGCACACCTCATCATGGTTTACCAGCTACACTCCATATTTTTTGCCAAACAGTTCAAATGTCTGTCATTTCTTCAAGTTTTTACTTAAAACATTAGCGGGTTTCTACACAAAAAACACAAAACCTCTCATTTATCCATGATCCGTCCATTTAAACATGCTATTTTCATCATTGTGCCTTAAAGACACATTGGTATTGGCTGCCCTGTATCATTTCTGAAAGCAGTCTGGGCTAAACATTCCGTATATCTTTATCATAATTGGGTGGAGTTAAAATTCCAAAGTCTGGAAAGATGTCTATATATATATATACACTATATGGACAGAAGTATTAGGACGCCTGGCCAATAAACCAAAAGGGACTTTAATGAAATTGCTTTCAAAAACACACTTTAGTGTGGAGTTGGTCCCCCTTTTGCAGCTATAACAGCTTTCACTATTCTTGGAAGGCTTTCCACACGTTTCTGTGGGAATTTGTGTCCATTCATTCTGTAGAGCATTGATGAGGTCAGGCACTGATGCTGGATGAGAAGGCTTGGCTCGCAATCTCTGTTCCAGTTGATCCCAAAGGTGTTGGATGAGGTTGAGGTCAGGTGGGGGTCAGTCAAGTTCTTCCACACTGAATGTATCCAACCATGTATTTGTGGAGCTTTGTGCACTGGGCCACCGTCATGCTGGAATAGAAAAGGTCCCTCCCCAAACTGTGCCCAAAATGTCCAAAAAGATTGTCCTTCAGTCAATCTGTGGAGGTAAGGGGCCTGAGCGAACAGGTGTGTCCCAATACTTTTGTTCCTATGGTTCATGTAAGCTGGATTTTGTGACCTCACAAATACAGTGGATTCACAATGGGCTCTTTCAGTGCTTGTGAGTGGCCCGACTGTCTCATCAATTCTTGGTGATGCCACAGCCAACCTGTTAGAGAGCTTGCTCTCAAACCCCACCACATCACTCAGCATAATGATAGCCAACAGCGTACGCGACTCAGAGGAAGCATTTCCTGTAATGCCGTCTGATAGGGATCCTAACTAGTGGGTGAAATTGGGCATGACAACATTTGGGAAACTTACATACATACATTCTGTAGACAATTAGGTTTTCCATTATATATGCCCTGTCTCAGAAGCTACTTTCAGGGCAAGATCTTAAATTCATCATGTTCTCTTTTCTGATACTGAATAAGGCTCTTTCTGCTCTGTTGAGAACGTCAGATCCAAGTGCATTTTCCAGCATGCATTTCTTCTTGAGTCAAAGATGAGCACAATCTGAAAAAGTCTTCATGGAACTTAAACGTACTATAATGATTTTTTTGAAAACCATTTTTTCCTTTAATAAACCTTGAGAAGGTTCAAAATGTGTCGAGTTTACGTGCCAAAAGCAGCCCTAATTATTTTTTTTTTTTACAATTTTCTATCATCTTTTCATCCCTTCGAGTGTATTTTTATCCTGTTCCAGTCCCTCTCCTCTTTTTTTCTGGTTGTAATCATTTTTCTTCACTTGCTCCCGAGTATCATGGCAGCTTTCAGACTGGATGCCACTCTTTGATTCCTACCTGCTCAGGACCGAGTCTGTTCTAAGTGACCTGCTTCACGTTATGTTTGTGCAACTATTGCAGGTGTGTTCGAGCATCTGTGCTATTTTTGTTGATTGACAGCTCTTTTATTGGTTATTTTTGCCATTTTGTCTTTGGTATATGGCAAACATTTAGGGATCTACAACCTCAGTCATGTTGTGTCTTATGCAAGAAAAAAATCATTTATACTTTAATTATCCCAATCAGTAAGAAATTAGTATTAACAGTAGAACAATAAATAACTACATGGTGAATCGATTCCTTTGAATGGTGTATTTAAATATAAATAATGTATAAATACATGCACAAATTCCCACAGAAACCCCAAAATCGTGTGGAAAGCATTCCAAGAAGAGTGGAAACGGTAACAGCTCCAAAGGGGGGGGAACAACTCTATGTATTTGAATACAATGTCATTAAAGTCGTGGAATGGTCAGGCGTCCCTATACTTTTGTTTTTATAGTTTAGCTTAAATCTTGAAAGCTTAGGGTTTAGCCATATTCAGATGTGGAGATGTTTTCCCTTGGAGATGTTAATCCGTTTTTTGCAAGTATGTCCCCTGCAGAAGCATAAAGGATGTCACTTTTACATGATAACTTTCTTTAGTAGGAAAAAATCCACCGAAACCGCACCAAACCTATTTTAAAAGATCAGTATAATTATTTTGTTATACGTTTATGAACGTGTTCCTAAATTATAGTTTGAGTCTTGACGTGATCTGTCTCCACTAGATGGCGCTGGAGTCAAATTCTTGAATTATGACTATCACAGACACGAAAATATAAACCCCGTTTGTGGTTCCTTAATTATAATTTAGGCCCCTTTGGGTTTAATCATGAAATTTAAAATGACCAAAACGTTAAAATGACCAATTCCTGCATAGTGTGCTTGGGTCGACTTCTATCTCTCAGCTCCAATACTATACACATTTCAAATTAGGCGCTTCAGTGAATCGAAGATTCAATTTAGCGAGTCAGTGATTCAATCAGGTGTGGGCAGGAGGGAGGAGCTGATAAAGTGGTACTTTGTGTATGGGGGTCTTACAACGTGTATACGGTAGTGGTGTGCGATACTACAAAATTTGGTATCGATCCGATATCAAGTAAATACGGAACCAGTATCGCCGATACCGATACTTTAAAAAAAAATTTTTTTATTAATTAAAAAGTGATTATTCCTTTGAATTATTAATTCATTAAAACCCAGGATAGAATTTGAGCAAAGTCATGAATATAAAAATACTTTTTTCATAATAACAATAACAATAGAACACAAAACTCACACCAAACTACAATACAAATAAACAATAAATAAAACAATAATAATTTTAAAATAATTTTAAAATAAACAATTAGTGAAAATACAACAAATGTGCAATTAAAACAACCCCAAAGAAATAAAGAAATATAAATGATTAAGTCTATAGCACATCTATTTGTTGCTGAAATATAGTAAGCATCACAGTTAACACAAAAGGGTAATTATATTCAATCAAATCTAAACCAGATTATATGCAACGTATTTGTTTCAATTCCAGTAAATGTGTTCATTTAAATAACACCTTTCAGTGGGATAAATGTATTGTATCTAGGTCGTGGCATAACATACTTTTTGAGTCGGCTGAAGTAACAAATGACCAGCTGTAATTTGAAATTTAATATTAATTAATGCGGAAGATGAGTAAAATATTACTTTCACCACAAGTATCTACCTGGATATGATCTGCCACACTGAAAGGCTTCTGCTTGTCGGGGTCAGGGGGTGGGGGGTGTTCTCTCCTTTTCTGAAGCTCAGTGTATTCTTTTTATGACTTTTCATATGTTTATAGGAATTTGTTGTGTTTTACAAATGAAACAGCTAGCTGTTGTTTAATTTTCAGGCTGAAATTATAGACACGCGGCGCTCCTTTTCCTCTCTACCTTTCCTCTGCTCCGTTTCTCTCTATCTGTCTGTCTCTCTCTCTCTCTCTCTCTGTGTTCTCTGCTCCGTCTCTCTCTCTCGCTCTCTCTGTGTGTGTCTCTCTCTCTCTCTCTCTCTCTCTCTGTGCGTCACGTGACAGCACAACATCAAAACATAGGAGGGGGATTTATGACACTGGTATCGATCAATATCAATACCTACTTTGATATCGACAGTATCGATATTTGGATCGATCCGCCCACCACTACTGTACGTTGTTGTTTGATTGGGGTCTATCAAAGTGTGTACGTTTATGGGGGGTTTTTTCCCCCTTGGGGGCTACAAACTGTTTTTGTTTGTTGGGGAGGGGATCACAGATCACAAGTTGTGAAAGTTTTTGTGTTTGTTTGGGGTTTCACAAAGTGTGTACATTTTGCCATGCCTACGACTTTGTGAACACAGTTTGGGAGAACCTTTTCTATTTCAACATGACTCTACCCCAGTGCACAAAGCAAGCTCCATAAAAACAGATGTGGAAGGACTTGACTGGCCCCCACAGAGCTCTGACCTCAACCCCATCCAACACTTTTGGGATGATCGGCAACAGAGATTGCAAACCAGGCTTTCTTGTCCAACATCGGTACCTGACTTCATAAATGCCCTACAGCATGAATGGGCACAAATTCCCACAGAAACATTCCAAAAGTCTCCTAAGAATTGAAGCTATTGTAGCTGCAAAGGGTGACCCACTCCATATTAAAGTCTATGTTGTTTGAATTGAATGTCATGAAATACCCTGTTTGGTGTAATGTTCGGGTGTCCCAATACTTTTGATCTTCCCCAAGTTGGAAGCATGGCGTTGTCTAAAATGCCTTGGTATGCTAAAGCACTAAAATGATCCTTCATTTGAAGGAAGGGCCCAACGCCAAATCCTGAATTAAGTAGGATGTCCCAATATATTTGGGTATATTGTGTGTATACAGATTTGCCGTGAATCGGCTCCTCTGACTCGCAGGAAAGAGTCGGCTCAAAAGAACCGGCTTGCTAAGGAGTCGGATCTCAGTTACGCAGATGGCAAAGCGGGAGTCACGGAGAGAGGGATTTACAGACGGAGCGACGATAAGAGGGAAAAGTGCGAGATAAAGTGCGGCAGAGGTGAGTAAGAAGATGGTATATTTTGCATCGGGTGTGAAGGAAGGAGAGAAAGTGTTTTGGGCTCTTTTGCAGGTGCTTTTTTCATGCAGCTGGATGTTTTCTTGATGTTGAGACTGAAAGTAGGTCCTTTTTCAAAGAGTCATTAGTGTACAGTTTGGAGACTGTACACTTTGGAGACTGTAGACAGCAGGGCTCAAGCTGGCAGTGCTCACACTGTGATTTCTGAGGGTCTGTATTTTGGTTGATGCGTGCTTTTTCATGCATGCGCAAATACAGTGTGTGTGTGTGTATTCGGGGGGCGTCTATTACACAACACGTGTAGAGTTTTAACCCGTACATGTCCATCTCTGACACTTTTACATTTCTCTTGTCCATGTGACTTAAAGTGAGCTTTAATGTCAGTTAGGTACTTTTAGTTGTATGAGCTATCGGACACACAGTTCATCCATCCAGTCAGGTACCTTTTCCTTTCGACGTGAGTTGATTAATTATATTTGCTGCCTCAGATTTGTGAAATGGAAGAATAAATAGTAAATATAGTGAGAAATAATCTGTGTTGAACTAAAAATTAGTCTTCATCGGTTGTGGCAGATATTCCAATGTGGCTTTAGCAGGTCAAGCACTGGACAAGAACCTTAGAAGCAGGTGGACACCCTTTAAAATGTCCATTCTGGTGTCCTTTCTTCTGTTGTTGCTATTATTGTTATTATGTTTTGTGCACTATTCTATTTGTTTTGGTTTCACATAGTACATCGGAATCAGAAAACCTTATTGATCTCAGAGGAAATTGCTTTTGTTAGGATTGCACAGACACACAGAGACAAGAACCACATGACATATAAAGTGTAAATAAATCCAATAAAACATCTGTAGAAAAACCTCAATATTTCATTCACTGTGATACACAATACGGTAGATAAGTAATCTACAGTTAAGTGAATTGCTAGTAACACAAATGGTTAGGATTATGGTATTGCATGTAAAAGAGATCAGGCGTATATAAGTAAAATGTACATAAGTAGAGATATACACTACTTATCATTGCACATAATGATAATGTTTTAGCAGCTATTAAGAAAATTGCACATGGTGGGCTATTTTGCTTCATAGCATCTGTGTAGTTTTATGTACACGAATCAATTGTCTTTTTACTAAACTCTTGTTTGAAGTTAACAAGCTGTGTTTGTTACTGTGCCTTTCCAGTTTAAAAGATGTTAAAAAGCTCTGTTCTGTTCTGATTGCCTAGGATTGTGCCTCTTTCCAAAGGCTGAAACACTCTTTATACCTTCATTGTGGGCGGAGCTGAACTGCTGTAGGCTAAATAGACATGCTTATGTAATATTAGTTCGGATGATAACATCACAAAAGGGTATTAATTCAAAATGGGATGCTTTATATGCTTTGATGTAACATCTAGAGAATAAATGCTGAATTTTCTTTCCCTTGACGTCGCTTTAAAATCCAGCTGGGCTCAGACAAATCCAGCCAGAATCTGTTCAATATTAGGTTAGATTTTGGAATAAAGCTTCTTACTGAATAGCTCAGTAGATGGAAGGGAGCTTTTGCTCTTTTATGGCCAGTGGGAAGAGCAGGAACAGAGATGACCTTTAATTAAGAAGTCAGGAATCACAGCCGGGTCTGAAGGGAGGAAACATGGTCAGCAGCACAGATCGCAACTCTCTGCTTTCCCAAGGAGAAGAAAAGTATCCGTACCTGTCTGTATGCACCTGCTTTGTAGTGGATATTTTTAGCCTGATGCTGGAGTACAAAGGAAGAATAATAATGTTCTTCCTTTAAAAGTGTCATGTCATGCGTTCTGCCAGCAGAGCTTCTGGCTTCCTCTGATTTCAAGGTTTATTTACTTGTTGAAGTCCTGCTGGGCCTGCAGTGGCATGATTAGTTGAAAGAGTCACCCAGTCTGCAGTGCTCTATGCAGAAAACACACAGAGGCAATATGAATGACAATGTACAGACCGTGGCCTACACATGCAAGACAATGTCCATTGATTAGGGGTGTGACGAGACGCTTTTCCCACGAGACGAGACGAGACACGAGTCTGGGTTCACGAGACGAGACGAGACGAGATTTTGACATTTTTTAAAGAAATCCTCAAT
>JBBPDH010000080.1:6796202-6806912 GCA_037974565.1 Clupeocharax schoutedeni
TCATTTTGTAAAGCTGCTTTGTGACAATGACCATTGTTAAAAGCGCTATATAAATAAAATTGAATTGAAAATTGAATAAGCAGAATGCTGTTGAGCCCTGGCCTGAGTTACTGCCCTTTCCACATCGGAAGAATCGTGAGCTCCTGCTGGGAGACATTTCAGAAAAACATGTATCCTGTTCTGGGCACTGAGAAATGCACCGAGGTGCCTTAAGTTCAATAGGTTCCTACAGAACAGCTTGAGCCATGACAGTTGATATCCCTGTTTATATAAACAGAGTTTGCATCTGATCAGGAGCCAGCCGAGGAAGCAGAGAACGGGTGTGAATGTGTGTGTCAGTGAACAGTCCCCACTAACCAGAGGAAACCTACATTCTTCCTGAGAGTGCACACTTAATATGAAAGATGATGCCGTAACTTAGGTCATTGTTTCTAAAAACGAATTTTGTTGTTTAATCTTTTTTGGCACACAAACCACACTAGTCTCCTGTTGGAAATTGTATTTGGTATAAGCCGGTACTGTATTTACCTGCTTTTACCAAACAAAACACGTGCACGAATTACAGTACAGTCTATACAAGGGTGACTTTACCTTCTAGCACTGCAAGAGTTCAGTGTAAACTGTACAGTATGAATACATGTTTATCTTTGCATTTTCTTTAAGGGTAATGTATTAAGCTGATTAATGTTTAGCTTGAGATTTTCAAGAAATATTTGAACTCTAACTATTAAAAAAAGCACTTTATTTGTTTAAAGTGTTTGCAATCCCAATGTTATTGCATTTTTGTTTATATAGCAGAACTATAGAGATGTAGAGATGTATTACGGCAAAATATGTGAAATGGTAAATATGCACGTGTTCTCGTAATTACGCACAAGACTGTTACCTGCTTTTTCTGCTCTCCAGCGGCTTTGAGAGCATCCAAGTCTCTGTATATTATCAAGTCTTCACTCATCTGCTGAATCTTTTCCTTCAGAGAGTTCATCTCTGCCATTACCTTTCCTTCTAACTGCTCCACCTTTAGCAGGTCCTGCTGCAGACTCTCAATTTCTGTGAACAGATTTACATGACCTGTTAATACAAACAACAGCTTGAGCTGCGATATCACTCTTTCTGTTTACCCTTAGAAGCCACAGCTATCACTGATGTTCTAATATGTATTATCTCTCTAATAAAACAATAATTTTGTCTGACATTTTGTGTTTGAAAAAATATTTCCAAAACATGATATTCAAATGAACAGACAAAGAGTGCAGACTAATGATATAGATTGTAAATTAAATGTAAATGTAACCACTGCATAACTATTAGTGCTAGGCTGTTAACGTCGTTAACGTGCTGCGTTAATGCGCGACTCATCTCTCTCTCTTGCTGTCTCTGTCTCTCTCTCTCCCTTTCTCTGTCTCTCTCTCGTTCATGTGATCATCTGTCTCTCTCTCTCTGTCTCTCTCTCTTGCTCTCTCTGTATCTCTCTCTCTTTCACTCTGTATCTCTCTCTCTTTTTCTCTCTGTCTCTCTCTCCCTCTCTGCATCTCTGTTATTCTCTGTCTCTCTCGTTCATGTGATCATCTGTCTCTCTCTTTCTGTCTCTCTCTGTATCTCTCTCTCTTTCACTCTGTATCTCTCTCTCTTTTTCTCTCTGTCTCTCTCTCGCTCTCTTTGTATCTCTGTTATTCTCTGTCTCTCTCTCGTTCCTGACTTTTCCCTATTTCAACCTCATGTTTATATTTTCATTTTCTTTAAGGGTAATGTATTAAACTGAGTTTTAAACGAAATTAAAGTGATCTGCAAGAACATGGAGGCATATTTATGGTTTACACTATAAAACTGGCATTGGGGTCATTTTTTTTGGGGGGGGGTGGGGTTACTCTACATTAATCTCAAGATTACAATGAGATTGATCTAGATTTAAAAAATTAATCTATCCCCACCTCTACTTACTATTAATTGTTATTGCATGTTATTGCATGATTATTAGTACAGCAAAGCAAAGTTACTTCAAAGTTGCATTTACTGATGAAAATATGAGTAAAAATGTCTGGCATATCACATGCACAAAGCTTAAACATTCCCCACCACAAGGCCACGAACGACCAATTCACCTTCAAATGTTACTCCCAGCAGTGCATAGGAGAAAGCTGATCCTGAATCTCACCTCAATCTCTATTTGAACTATAAAAGTTGAAGGTTTTCTTTATGTTTTCCCCCAAGACAGAGGAATGGTGCTGAAAGTGCATACCACAGGCTGATCTCTGACCTATAGCAGCCATACATCAGGAACACGAGTGCTAATGTTTTCTGATATGGGTCAAAAGGACTTGTGTGATCTGATACTTTTTGACACAGCATTTTGGAAAAGAAGCTTTTTTCTCCATGATAGGTATGCAGACAAAAAGGCATGAATGGTTTTAAATGTAATAATGCATTTATCCTCAATATTCTACAGACCTATTTTTGGCCAAAATAAAACGATGAAACCTTAGAAAATGTTTATTGCTTTTATTGTTTTCTACTGGTGTAAATAGTTCCCTCCATCACATTTGCATATCCAGTGTTATGAATAATTTTGCAATTATATAAGTGAAAAAAATCAAAACATGGAGAAATCTGAGATTTCATGTCAAAGATTTTCACCCATGGTACCTAACCTAACTCTCACTATGTCTATGGGCTGTTTCCCCATTGGGAATGTTCTCCACAGGCAGGTTCTCCCAGCTCTGGACTATGCTGAAGGGGGGCACACAGAGGCAGGAAGGGGAAGAGGGCCGGTTCCTCCTGATAGGCAGCAGGCCTGCTTTGGTGTTTAGAGAGAAGATGTGTGTGTGTGTGTGTGTGTGTGTAGCATATGATGTGTAATTAAAATGTCTCGTCAGCACTTCTAAGCCTTCTCCACTGTTTCCTCCTGAGGTTCTCCTTTCACGGTCAACCCTTAGTGACTTTTTCACACATATACACACACACCACACACCTGCCCCAAAGGCAACTTTACACACAACCCCACATAGATTATAACGACCTCTGTGGGATGAATATCTTGGCTCAGGTTTCTAAAAATATTTATACAGCAGCACTGTGGAGCTCCAGTTGTTTTATGAAGATAATCTCTTGTTTATTAGGCTTGTAAATTTTACCTATGCTCACCCAGTGCTGTCTCTTTTCCCACAAATAACCACCCCATAATCTCAGAAAGACACACTATCTTTAAAGGTACATCAACCAGAAATGTAAACAACTCTAAAGACCTGTTATGCATATCATGCTAACAGGTCCCCACAGGTTTGCAGTCACTGTTGGCCAGATGACTTAGTCAATCAACTTAGGTACATTTAGTATCCGAAGTTTCCTTCTTTGGTTTTGCACTACAGCTATGAGGCTAATGTAGCTAACAAGTAACCTCAAACAACAGCAATTTGTTAAATAATATTAAATGGACTTGTTTGTGTGGTCTATGACATTGTATGACATAATTATACTCTTTTCTATGAAAACGGACAACACTACCTTACACAGCTATGAACATTAGTAGTGGTTATCTTGAGAAATGACTTTTGTCTGTACTTTTGCCCAGTTTTATAGATAAGAGTGTCTATAGAAGCAAACTGCACACCAGATATCTCCTGGCTGATTGACTCCATCTGGGGTCACAAGAATATTGTGTAAACTTGATTTCTTGCCGGACTATCAATTTAAAACAAAACCTTGTTGCATTCACAGGTTTTCAACAAGCTATGAAAGTGCACTGCTGGAAGATAAACAAACATGCAGCAGAGGAACAATGCCTGGCCAGCCCGAGAATAGAGCGAAGGGGAGGAAACGGTGAGGCAGGGAGGAGATAAGACGATGTTGGGCAGTGGGAGGGAGCTCTGAGGTGTCTTACACAAAGGAAGGAAAGCCCCTTGGCTGGGCTTCAGCTGCCACTTACATACATCACTGACACTGAAGAAGAAGGATGTGGACTTGGGGAGTGCACATGAGCATTGTAAACAACCTTTTGGTCACATTTTTCTGTCTTGAGTGTTCTCTGGGGCCTTGCACGCGCGGCTGTTTCTCCTCTGTTACTGTGGGTCGCGTGTAGTAACACCTGAGGGAGTTGTTTGGCTGAGTTACAGCACACTTCTTCGTTACATCGACGGGAGCAAACAACCGCTCCATTCTGCACTAACAGCTCTGCGTACTGGCCTACAGATTATTCATGGAATTAGTCGCATGAATAAGTCATTTTTGCCCCCTAAACTGCAGGCATGTTATTCTGTTATTATTCTAAAGACTTATACAGCAACTGTTATACATTATTTGGTAACTACTACAAACTGAATTTGTAAGTCATAAAGTAACGAGAGTGAGGAACTGAAGTATGGGCCCCACATGCCGGTCTTTTCAAGGGTTAAGTGCTGTGATATACAGCAGTACATTAACTATGAGTAGAGTGGTACATGTAAAAGAGAGAGAGGTATAACTGTGAGACTCTGGTGTGTGTGGTGTGTATAGAAAAGAAAGTGTGCCTATGACTGACCTGAGGACAGCCCTTTGGCTGTACTCTGAGATTTCTGCATCTCTGTCTCTTTAAAACTGAGGTCCTCCTGCATGGACTTGAGCTCATGGGGACTGACAGAGGTGAGCAGATTCATGCGATTCATCGTCTGAAAGAAAAGCAGGACACATTAAGCACCATGAATCCCACTTAAAATGCCACTTAAAATTACATTCAAAGTCAACAACTTAAATCAGCAAATCTTCTTGAGCAATTCACAACAACTTTTGGACACTGTACCCTGCTAGAGTGTTCCAGAAGTGACACAATGTTGGCCTGGGCCTCTCGAATGTGCTCCTGCTCCTGAGCTCTGATGCCATCAAATGTTTCCAGGTAAGCTGGGGAAACACACATACTAAAGACCTAAACAGACAATCTTAATTTCTTGTTTTTAAACATAAAAGCATTGTTAAACTTTCAAAATATACCATTCACTCCCTCGACAATGCAGTCTAAATATGGAAACTACATTGCAAAACAGTGGTTCAATTCAGACCAACAGTAAGGTAACCGACAATAATATAGGGAATCACTGGTGAATAAATATCCATCTAATTACAGTATAACAGTATACAGTATATGGGGTATTAACTACAGAATACCCTAGAGAGCTTATTAAAAATATTTTATAATGCATAGTGCACACCAGCTCTAATATGTCATATTGTAAGCAGGAGCAAGAACATCACACTGACCGTCTATTTCTTCCTCCTTCTTTTGTAGCTCTTTGTACTTTTGGGTTCTTTCACCTGTTGAGACAGCAAAAACATTCATAAAATATGGAAATGATGGTTTGTCTGAGGAAAGCAGCAGAGTTTTGCTTGCTATGGAGAGCCGATTCTTATAGGATCGTTTGGCTTGTCTCTATACAGAACAACAGGATCTTGTATATCCCCCTTGTAAAAACCCAGACATGGAGCCAATTTTACTTGCACTAACATGGTTTCTAAGCACGACTCCAAAAAGTACAATAGTTACTGCCAAAAGTACATTTTGACCTAATCACTCTATGAACAGAAGCACAGCACCTGACACAGACAAGGCATATGGAAGTTCTCTTACCATCTTATCATGAACAAAGAAAGAAAGCCAGTAAAAAAGGAAAAAATGACAGACAGAGAGATACAATGAGGAGAAGAATGGAGAGTAAACAATCAGAAACAACAAAGAGCTAGCTGAACATAAGCCAAAAGTAAAGAGGAACATGCTGTGTGTGTATATGTGTATTTAAGAGCATGCTATACAATGAGCCTAGAGTGGTCACTTCCTTTCTACAATGAACAGATGTGTTTTGGTTCATCAAATGAGTACCGGTGGAAGAAAGTCCACACACTTACACTCACTGTCCCTCTCACTTCTGTTTCCCTGTGTCTTCCCTATGCTCAGCTACTCAGAGAGAAAGCCCTCAGCAGAGTCCAAGCAGGATGCTCAAGTCTGCTGGCTTTTTGGAATGCATCCAACAACCCTTCAGGATTTATGTCCCATTCATTGCAAACACCCCTTTGGGAAAACAAAGTCTAATTGCCTACCACTTACACAGCGATAAAACTTAAAAATCTGACCAACAAGGCTTTCCCAAGATTTCTTATTACAAGTATTTCATAAACCAAGGTATAGCCAGGGGTGCCTGAGAATTTCACTTCACCTCTGTGTGTTTCTAAAGTAATCCAGCTGTCTTGGCACAGCTGACACAGGAGGGCGCTGTTACCTTCATGCTGTAGCTCAGAAAAAAATCTGTCTGAGCCAAATCAAAATCTTATCTTTATGTTTTGCTCAAGCATACTCGCTTCAACTGAATAAAGGCTTATAAAAGAACTGATTAGTTGCATCAGGTGTGCTGGGAGAAAGGACAACACTAAAATGCATGGAGCAGTGGGTTCCAGGACCAGGGTTAGAAACCTTAAAAGGTTTTGACATTTTTAAGTTTTGACTTATCAAGACCTTTTTTAGCATTGAAATCTCTAAAAATACAGCAGGGGGGCGACCACAATCAAATAAAATGTAAATGTAGACACAGGGTTTCTATACTCTACCTTGGTGGTCCTCTATGTCCATGTCGAGTTGTCGCAACTCTTCCGTTAGCTGATTTATTTTGTCCCGTGTCTCAGTCAGCCTGATGATATAAGGGACATGCATTATGTTTTCAGATTCAGAACTTAATTATTGACACAAAAGGTAAAGTTACATACTGTTGCTCCATGCTGGCTATTTCTTGGTTGTCCTCTTTGACCTGAAGCACACAGTTACAGCAAAATCAAAGTCAGAGACCTGCACAGGAAGTCAATTTGCAATACAGTGGTAGAGGGGTTTAGATGACAAAATACACCTGTTTAAGCAGGCGTTCCCTCTCTTCCTGAGGAGAACCTATGCTCTTCTCCTCAGCCAAGATGGTGTCTCTGCGCTGCTCCAGGTCCTGCAGCCGCTCATACAGCAACACAGCCTCCTGCTTCACCTGAGAGTGCATTAACTCCTGAGAGACAGAGAGAGGAAGAGAGAGCGACACAGAATATGAAGGTAGATTTGTTTTAAAACAGAAACTCAGGACATGATTAATAATTGTGCATAAAAAACGTATTCACATTAATGAGCTTTTTTACTTGTGTAATAAATGTGTAATTCAACCCCAGTGCCCGAACATTTTCATACTATTTTTTTTATCCAAATCCATGTCTCAATATGGTGTAAAAACAAATGTGTATGTGTATACCCATGTGATGTGTAGGAAGAAGACTGATAATACTGCACAATGACTACACAAAACTACAACTGCATGGAAATCATTTACATCTACAGCATTTATCAGACACTTTTCTCCAAAGTAACTTCCATTCCCTAACTACAGGGGGCAGTCTCCCTGGAGCAACTTGGGGTTAAGGGTCTTACTCAGGAACCCAGTGGTGGTGCTGAAGGTAGAATTCGAACCCATAACCTCTTGGTCCAGATGCAAGTATCCTACCCACTATGCCAGGAATCTACTGCCATAATTACAAACATAAGTGATCTTCTAGACCAATGTAGTCATTTTAGTTGTTCATAATTAAGTTGTTCGCTTTATCATGGGGTCATCAGTGCAGTAGGTCAAAGCCACAAGCTATGTTTGTGTGAACAGCATGTGTAATTTCACTTACAGCCTCATAGGTCTCCTTCCTGGTCATCAGGTTGTCTAGCTCTTCTTGACGAGCATCCAGTTCCTGGACAAACACATAAGAAGATGGCGAAAAGGATAAACCTTTAACCTCAGATTCCGAGACACCATAAACTTATGGTCCCCTCACTGTAAATAATTTACAATAAGAGGCTCAGTGCCAACACAAGTGGCTCTAAACCGCTTAGCCAAGGCAATAGCACAGTGTGGTGTACTAGACTCGGATGTGTATCCCTAAATTTTATTCTTTACTATCAACAGGTTGTGGACAACAAAGTTTCAAAATCTTTTTAATACAAACGAGCATGTTGTCATTATCAGTTTAAAATAATATTACATGTTAAAGGCTAACCAGCTTAATTTTGGGGAAATCAATATCACACATAAATATGTGATATGTAATAATACTGTTGTGGTATTTAACGTTATAACAATCATTTCTGATTCTTGTTTAGTCTGACTCTTTTTTAAATAACAAACCTGTAGCAGCTCATCATTGGAAGCTTTCATCTCAGCGTACTTGGCTTGTTTCTCAGGGGACATTTTTTTCACAATGTCATCTGCTGCCTGTTTCTCTCGCTCAATCTCCTCCTCTACTGTGTGGATCATGTCCTCCTTCCTGAGAGAGATAAACATCAATAATTATTGAAAATATGTCAAAACACCCGTGCTGATATGGAGGCATATCAGGTTCTCTCAGGGACATGCAGCCACACATAAATGTCAGAACTGGTAGCTTAGCAAAAAAAAAAAAAAAACCTTGTACAGGCAGATAGACAGACAGACAGACATATAACAGAACAACAACATTGTTTTTAAGTCAACAGGCAATTACGAGATTGTAGCAAATTAAAAAAGAAAGAATCAAACAAACAATGTACATAAGCAGATATAAAGCCTACACTCTGAATAAAGTTCCGTTATTCCAGCTGACTTAGACCTGTGTTTAGCCTGAAGAATTCAGTTTAGACTGAAGAATAATAGTGTCTTGTGGCTGTACGGATAAATGAACTTCTGTACCTCTTGAAACTAGAATGCATGTCTTAATAATTTACTCAGTACTGAAGAATTCTTTTACATAGTAAACTTAACAAAAAATGTTCAAAATGAAATTGTGATCTTTTACAACCTGTCCTCTGTAGCTGGCTGACACCCAGTGAATCTTTAGCCAGAAAGAAATGTCTTGCTTTATTACACTGAGCAAAGGTTCTTTATGTAGCACAGTTCCTGTAAGAGCCTGTTCTTTACTCCAAAGTCACTGCTCAGAGCACTGGAATACAGTATCAGGTAAGTATCATTCATCTTTAAATGCCTATGTGAGTTTTAGCAGATGACTAGTAGTACAACAGATTCACTGAGTTTGTGTGTGTGTGTGTGTGTGTGTGTGTATATATATATAAACACACCTATGTAACTGAGCTACTGATCTGTACTGAGCAGTGTAACTCTTTGATAAAGCCTGTGTCTTAAGGCACTTGATTTAAAACACTAAATTTGACTGTGGCGTTTTGGAGGATTTTTTGCTTCACAGCATATTAGTAATAAAATAATTATATAGGTGTCTTTCCTCTACTGCAGTAAATGCTATCATAATAAAATGTATACCAGTAGTTAAGGTGGTAGCACTTGTTTTTATGTTTATTTTGTCAATATGACATTTACGTATCCAGCTGGGGTAGTGGTTATGGAGTGGCCCCTGTGATCAGAATGTCATCCAACGACTGCTAGTGGTAACACTGAAGTACTCTTGAGCAAGGCACTGACCCCACACAGTGGTTCTTCTGTTATATCATTATGGCAAAGGTGAAATACGGAGGTGGCGGTTAACACACAGTACTTTTTTTTTTGGGGGGGGGGTGTCCTGTAAAAAAAAAAAGTAAGGGCCATCATGTGACATTGATTCTGCTTCTGGGCTCTATGCAGGGGCCACTCTCCTGTCCAGCAAGCAGGCCTGTGTTTACAACTCGAGGATGAAACAAACGTTTGTCCGCCTTGTGCCCAAGCATTCATGTGGCAGGGCAAGAAAACAGCATGCGTCAAAGAACACTGGCCTACTGTGTGCTCTTTGGCAGCAAGGGCTCCCTAAGGCTACGGCTTTGTGGCTGACAGCAGATAACTTACACACACACACACAAACACACACAAACACACACAAACACAAATACACACCAATAAAAATTACACAAAACGGAGGCACACGGGAAGACAGCAAGCTCTTGCAGGACCAACCCATCTGCTCAAAGCTTCCCTTTGTGCTCTCTTCATGGCCTCATACTTAGGGGAAGTTTGGCTATTATTCTCATGTAGTCAACCTCTGAAGCAACTAAGCTCTGTGGGACCTATGACTTCTTGTTACAAAGACAAATACTGACAGGGTATTTTCCCACTATCTGTGGACTAGCAGCTAGTTTCTGTGGCAAGTGCATTGTTGTGATGCTGGTGTGTGGTTGCAGGCAAAGAACAGACCATGGTGGTGAAAGAGCTATTCTCGCTGTGGATGGCAACTATGCTACTGGCTACAGCTGAATTCACAGAGGTGAGTGATTCACATTCAATTCTAACTAGCCTGGATCATATACAAACATTAATTGTGTTGTTCAAGTTTCTAGTCCATAAGTCACTGTTTGCTAATGCAATTGTTACGGGCTGAAATCTCCAAATGCTGACTGTGCTACCCAACCCAAGAACTTTGGTACTTCTAGCAGGGCAATTTTATGGCTGTAGGCTATGAAAAGTTGAAGGGCAAGTCTACAGGGTACTTACACAAGCCTTTGATGAAAACGGACCTAAACCTACACAAACATTTATTAAGGTTTAACTTTACCAAAATATTTTACCAAACAGACCAAAATATCAGGGATACACTACCAGTCAAAAGTTTTAGAACACACCATGTTTTCTGTTTGTTTGTATTGAAATTGAAGCGGTTCAGTGTCTCAGTGTTCATTCGGCAGAACTTTCTTCCCAACTCTGCAGCAGGAGTTCCCATAAGTGTGCAGCTCTTATCAGTTGCTTTGCTTTCACTCTTCTGTCC
>JBBPDH010000080.1:6852370-6863389 GCA_037974565.1 Clupeocharax schoutedeni
GCATTTTCTGCATTTTGTGTTTTTCAGTTAAATAAAAGGCTATTTTTGCAATATATTTAAACATTGAGGATTTCTTTTAAAAAATGTCAAAATCTCGTCTCGTTCTCGTGAACCCAGTCTCGTGTCTCGTCTCGTCTCATTGGAAAAGCGTCTCGTCACACCCCTAATATATAGTAATGTAAATTCAGCTACATTTCCATATAAAAATAACTATAAATGTTTGTTACTGTGGAGATGTTTTGGGATGGTGAAATACAGCTGTAGTCAGGCGGTAGGTTTGAAATTAGCCAATCTGAGAACGCTGTTTAATTCTCCTTGCTGCTGATTTCAGCCCACATCTTGCTAACAAATGTATTTTTAATAGAACATGAAAGCAATTATCCACTGTCTGATATTAAAATATTGAAACAGAATGTGATTCCGTCTCCTCGAAACCATTAGTCACACTGCTACAGCTGCATACTGTGGATTTTTTTCATCCTGAGCAGGCTTTGCTTAAACAAGGCATTCATATCCAGACACAGGACCTGCTCAGAACACCACACAGTGTCTTTCAGTGCCTCTGAACAGCTGCAGTGTCTCACTGGCCCCTCGTCCTCGATGGCCTCAAACCTGTCCACGGGTCCATACCAAATGAAATGCTTAGTTACAGGAGAATGTGGCGAACGTATCCACAGCAGTGTGTGTACAGAGACTCTGTAAGCACATCACTGAGCCAGCCCTCAGAGCCCATAGAAGAAGGTGGAGTGGGAGCACTTTTTAGTCGTTATAAAAGTTTTATAGTGTGTATATACTAATTCCTCGTTATGCATTTTACAACTTTCATCTCTCTTTCTCTCTATACCTCTCTACATCATCTTTACCCCCCTTTCTCTCTACATCATCTTTTATTTCTTTCTTTCTCTCTCTCTCTACCTCTCTCTCTCCTGCTACATCTATCTTCATTATAATTTTCTTTCTTTCTCTCTCTACCCCTCTACATTTCTCTTTTTTCCTTCTGTCCCTTTCTTTTTGTCTCTTCTCTCTCTCTCTCTCTCTCCCTCCCTCTGTCTGTCTCTCTCTTTCTACCTCTTCGGGACATGTGAGTTGAGTTAGTGAGGTGAATGGTTTTTTTTTTGTGTTTTTTTTCCTGAAAGCTGAATATTCTTGAAAACACGCGGAGCCTCTGATTGGCTGAACAGGGAGGCAGGGGGACTGCGGGATGGAGGTTAATATTTGAAGGAGCGGGTTCTCTGACATGCTTCAGGACCACCAGCCCAGCGCGTGTGAGAGTTGGTGCGTGTTTGCTTTGTGGTTAATCAGTGGCTTGTGGTCAGTCCCTGTAGTAAACAGCTTCTGGACTCAGACACACACTTCGCCTTTAATGGGAGCAGATGAGATAAACGGAGAGACTTTAATGTAAGTTCACATTTTTCTTTTCTGTGACTTTAAACTCGACTGATGTTCTTAAGGAATGTCTTTAAATGCCTCTTATGGGGCCAGGAGGGACTGATTTGTAATCTAATTCAACATAGTCTCACTCATTTTCACTCATTAATGGCTACAGAAGATGTCATATTGTGTCTCGAGAGAATTGTGTCTATATTGTGTCTATATAGACACAATGAGAACAACATTTTTTATATATATTGTGTCTATGTTCGATGAGGTACGTCATAGCAAACATATCCTAAGTCTTGTGTTTAATGGACCAATAGAAACAGCAGTTTCTGTCGGAATACGCTCTAACCCAAATTACGTTAAATGTGTCAGTACGATAATTGCGTTATATACATTAACGCTTCTTGGACTAATAAAGGGAAATGTAACATTTTCTTTGGCCCAGGTGTTCTCTGAGCTTGCCTGTGTCATATAAATCCACTATTTTGGTCTTATGATAGAAGATCGTGAATAAAAGTATAAATACACACAAAAAATCCCATCACCAATAGAAGAATGAGTGGAAGAACAGTAAGGCTTGAATGAGTGTGCAGAAGTATTGGCACTCCTGATCAAAAGACCTTTTGATAAGGGTAAATACGTCCTTGTCTTCCACTGAGAAAATATTTTGCGCAGGTGCTGTTTTTTGCTGAATTTTACAAACTTAATACTGGCCTGTGCAAAAGCCATTACACTCTTGTTTATTTTAAGCTACGAGATAAAAATTGCACACAAATTAGCAGATGGGGGAATAAAATGAAGAAAATGCGCGAGAACGTGTTTCACCGCTGTGGATAGATCAAACGCATTGATTATGATATTGATGGATAGATATTGGTTGATTCATCCCCGCAGACATGAGGTGTTCACTTTATCTGAAGATGGGCCAATCTTTTCTGAATGACGCAGGGTGATGTTTGCCTTCTGTGTTTTTGTCAATTTGCTGGCTGGTGTTTCTCTAACGTTGTGTGTGTGTGTGTGTGTGTGTGTGTGTGTATCAGATCTTATCTGCGTCCTGTTTGCCTTTCCATTCTTACCAGTGGACTTGGGTACCTTACGCTGTCTAGCACATTGGTTGTAGCACACTTCCCTGACTATTCATTTTATTCCTTTCTTTATTCACTTCTCTTTTTCATTTGCTGAACCAATCAGGCGGTCTCATGGCATCTTAACTTGGGATGCCGCGTTGCGCGGATGAAACAATGGAGCTCTCTGTTAGGACAGGCTAATTAAATTTGAGCGTTACTGCAACACAAATAAATGACGAATATGACTGCAAACACGAGGTAAGAGGAGGTCACAGGGTCGAGGTTTATGCAATTCAGAGGTTGACAGTTCGTGGTGTTTTCAGAATATTTCGCATCCGTGGCCATAGAGGGGGGTGGTGTATAGTCTATACAGATATTGGAGTTGCGTGACTTTTTAAAAGGTTTTTTTATATATTTATTGATTGATTGATAAACATAGCTGACTATTTTCGTTCCTGAACAAATTCAGCTTTTTAATCTGCTCCTCTATTCTAATAACATGAGACTTAAAACTTTCATCTGTAATGTATTTAAATCTCTCAACTCAAATCATTTAGGGGTGTTTCCAGAGCAGGGTGAATTGCGTTGGGGAACTATCACATATTCATCCAACAATAAGGGCAGCATGGAGCTCCTTTTTTATGGTTATAAAATTAGTGACGCACAGAAAGCTACTGAACCATTTTACTCTGGCTAACATGGACTACTCGTTTGATACACAAAAGGAGAACTCCACAGTTTCTGCATAACTCAGTGGTTGAAATGTCATTCGGAGAGGTTTTCTTTTTTCGTACTTGGTTAAAGAAACGGTGAGTCTCAATTTCTATAACAAAAATGTTATACAACCCAAAACCACCAGTTGAACCTGTACCTTTCTAGAAGATAATATTTCACATCACATTACCCTTTGTTTTGTTTACATCTTAATAATTAAATCATATTGGTTGTTTACATCCTGACCATTGAATTATGCAGTGAAATGTATACATAGACAATTATAACTATGCTGTGTTGCATTTACTGGGTGTTTCAGAGTTTGAACAAGCATTTTAAAATAATACTAAAAAGAATACTAAGATACTACCAAAATAAAAAACGACTGTTTGGAAATGTGGCTTTCTTTAGTGTTGCTTTAAGCAAAGAAATTGGACCAAAAGAAACTTAGTGAGACATTTAAGATAGAAAAGCTCACATTCACTTTAATTATCTAAATTTAAATATCAGTGTGTGTGTGTGTGTGTGTGTGTGTGTGTGTGTGTGTGTGTGTGTGTGTGTGGCTGGGAGGTATCTTGTTGCTCTGGATCTTTTGGGATTTTCCATCCTGTTTGGCTAATACAGCCTGAATTGCTGTGTTAGCATAAAGCCGATATTGGACCTCGTTACAACAGAAGAGGGTTTAAGTGGAGGTTTGAACTGACATGATTGGTACATGGAGTGTTCAGCATTAAGAACTTGGGCCTTGTTCACATTATGGAAGGTAACAAAGTTAAACTCCATTTCTTTTGCTCTGATTGGACTCTTTACCTGAAATTGTTCAATCTTTTTGCTGTTTAAATGTTAAATACTTTTTAAAAAATGGAATCTTTTACATTTAGCTTCAAATTGCATTCTGTCTGAACAGGTTTGTGTCAATTACAGGTTTTTCTTTTTCTATATATATATATAATTAGTGTGTGTTATGTAACCTAATGTGAAGCGTTACCTCAGAATCGGCACTTTTTGGCACATTTTACCACATTACATGTGTCAGCTAAAATAACTGCATCTTTTAAGGGTTAATATTGAGTGATTGCTTAATCGTATGTGTGTATATATATATAATATGTGTGTGTGTGTGTGTGTGTGTGTGTGTGTGTGAGAGAGAGAGAGAGAGACACACACACACACACAAAACAAGAAATCATATTTTTTTATTTAGCCATTGTCTGTTGACAGCAGGGAGACGGAGACAGCACTAATGTTCAGGAGTGTATAACTTCTCTTTTTGGTTCAGGTTTGTTTTATTTTTTGCCTTCATGAACTTGTCAAACTATCTCTCCTCAATATCCCGTCATCAGGTGTGAGCTTATATCAACAACGAAGCCTCAGTTCCTTTATAGGATTATGTGATTGAATCATATGAGTGCTGAGCAGATGTTCTGCAGCAGCACTAAACGGGGCATGTGAGTGGTCCTGCCCAGACTGGCCCCTCTGTCCCAGCACAAGGCCTGTATACTTGCAGTAATAGGAAAATGCTGCTGCCAAGCCAGCCGACATTCCTCCATCTATTAGGACGTCCTCGAGGAGGAAAACATGACTTGTGTGTCACTGAAAAGACCTAACCTAGAGCTTCACTTCTCACTGCCACAGAAAGGGTGACTTGCAGAATAAGTGCAGTGTTGCTTTAAAGGGCCTTAATTATGGACAACCAATCTTTCCTCCGAAAAGGTTTTTCTGTAGTAAATAAATATTGTTGTAATAAATAATTTAAAATGTTTTTACTCTTTAGTCCATGTGGTCTGTGTATGTAAGTTGCAAATTCACTGCCCCATTTACATTCATGGTTACTGTTCAGCATACAGCTGTCCAGCCGTGCCCATTCGTACTGGAGCTTTTCAACCTGGACTTCTTTTTCAATGGGGAATACTATGGGGCAGCCAATCAGAACAGAGCTAATTTACATATCCTTAAAAGTGCAGCAACGCACACACAGAACAATAAAAACGTTTTTGGGTGTGTGTTTGAGAAACTGAAAATTGTCTACCTTTTGAATTAATGATCTTAAGTATGCTTTGTGTATTTAAAGGGGCATTATAGCTTTTTAGATTTTCTGATTCATTCAATGAATTCAGTTAGTTCACTTCTACTTCTGAATTGTTACGTTATTTTAATGACATTGTGGTAAAAAAAAAAAAATGTTGTTCTCAGTTTAAACATCGATTTGCCCATTACGCCTCTTTTTGTATACGTTTAAGCAAACTGGCTGAAATTCTTATTTTTGTGTTTTAAGAATGGAGCTTTTTGCAGGACCTTCCTCTTGCAGACTGCTGACTTTCTTTATAACAAAAATGTAATCATTCAATTAGATCATTAAATCAAATTAGAAATCATTTGCATGTTTACTAATAATGCATTATCCTGATCTCTCTACCTGCAGGGTGGCTGTGTGGACTCCACCAATCAGAGCCTGGCTCTTCTGTACATGACCCTAGGCCAGCAAGATGTGTCCAAAACTCTTTTAGGACCCCTCTCCCCATATACGTGAGTCAGACCCCCTTCATCCTTCCCATGTTTCTCTGCTCCTCTGTATTCCTCTCCATGTCATAGTGTGCCAGGCAAAGGCCAGTGATCTGAGGAAGCTATAAACATCACCGTACTTGGACAAAATCTGGCATTTCCCATGGACCTTTGTCCACTAGCAATTACATTCACACTTTGTACCTCTTCCAGTCGCAGAGTATTGCTGGTACATGGTTGTTGCTTTGCATCCTGACCTGAAAACAAAAAAAATTGAAACTGCATCCTCTGTGGCTGCTGCTGTCTGTTACATCAGTACATGATGTTAGATTTGATTAAACCATGTAATCGGCCAATCACTTGATACTATTAAAAAGAGATTTTAGTGTCAGTCCATGGAAGTCCAGATACTGTCCTGAAAGGGAAAAAAACAATAAAAACAATGAAAACATGGAGACTGGCAGCCCTTCTATATACACTATATGGCCAATAGTATTGGCACGCCTGACCATTACACCAACAGAAACCTTACTGACATGGCATTCAGATACATAGACCTTAGTGTGGAGTTCCTCCCCCTTTGCATCTATAACAGCTTCCACTCTGTGTCAGTTCATTCCGTGGAGCATTTATAAAGTCAGGCACTGATGTTGGATGAGAAGTCCTGACTCGCAATCTCTGTTCCAGTTCATCCCAAAGGTGTTGGATGGGGTTGAGGTCAGGGCTCTGTGTAGTCCAGTCAAGTTCTTCCACACCGAACTCATCCAGCCATGTCTTTATGGAGCTTGCTTTGTACTCTGAGGCACAGTCATGCTGGAATAGAAAAATTCCACCAAGTTTGAAGCCTGGTATTGTCTAAAATGTCTTCATCATCATCATTTATAAAGCACTTTAAAACAACCACAGCTGACACAATGTGCTGTACACTGAAACAAGTAATCAACAGTCATAATAAAAATAAACAAAAAACTTATTTGCCTTTTTATTTATTTAAGTCTAAATAAAAATTAAGTCTCACTGAGGACAAACCCCAAGGAATAAAAATGGATTTTAAGACGTGTTTTATATGCTAAAGCATTAAGAATATCTTTCACTGGGAGTAAAGGACCTAGCCCAAACCCTGTTCGCCAATACTTTTATCCATGTAATATTGATGTTTGTCCATTAGGCATTTCCTACTTTTAAGAGAGCGAAATAGGAAAACTCTCTTGCTTTCATAACTGCTGGTTATTAAATCATGAACAGCTGCTTTGGTCACACATCATACATATTAATACCACCTTTACAGGCCTCATGATCAGAGCCATGAATGACTCAAGGCTTTCCCTCGATTATCTATTTGTCTCAGACTTTCTTAGTAACTTTGCTGAATTTCTTTACAGTAGTAGTGAATGGAACCAGGGATCTACAACACAAGTGCAGCTGTGTAAATGTATATGTAATGTTGGTGATGGTAAAAAGTGTTAAATCATATTAAAAAAAGTAATAATTTCTTTATAGTAAAAGTGTCTTGGGCATCAGGCGATGTATTCATTATCATTTCATGTAATAACTTTGTCAGGTAGCTTTTAAAGTCCTTAAGTGCTCTGGTTCCTATCACCACTGTTTTGAGCAGAATGATTTGTAAGTGATTCTTTGTGGTAGACCTCCTGTTTAGTATTTTATTTGACCGTTAGACAGATTTTATTGAATATGGTCATTTGGCTTATTTAAGACTGTTTCTTCTGCTTAATGTGCTCAGCTTTCTCTGCCTCTAGTTTCTGAATGTTTGTTGTATGTCTTTTTTGCAATGTGCCGTCTGGTTTTCAACAGGTAAGATGCTTCATGGTGGTGTTGAAGGAAATTTCCATGTTAAATTTGTATATTTGGACTGTGAGACACTGCAGTGGTGTTCTTGAAGCTAACTCGTGGACCGTGAACTGTCCATTTTCAGTTATCATGGTACCGGTGCTGTGTCCTGATCAAGTACAGTACTATGATAACTGAAGATTGGCAGTGCCAACACAAAGCTCTTCATTTTCAGCCAATCACCGAGTGTTTCGGATCCTAATGGGTTGTGTTTAGACTTCCATGTGGTCTGTTAGTCGACTGCAGCCCATGTTTTTGCATTCATTTATTTTAGTGACATTTTAACCTCAACTTTGGGTCTTAACAGGACTGCAGAATATTGACTGTATTCTCATTATATTGGCGATTTGTGATTTGTTTCTCTGTTTTTGCGATTTCTGTGATTTACTTTTTTGTTAAATTGATGAAACCTTGAGACAATTCTTTTTCTTGGATCACATGACTGTTAATTCATTAAAATGACTACGATGTTCATGAGACACAAGAAAAATGAAAACAAAAACAAAACATCGGTCAGGCTAGAAGGTGGTCATTTGTATGTTTTAGCCTTCCATTGATATCAAGCCTACGTTATAATGATTAACAATCAGTAGCATCATACTTTAGGGTCCTAGCTTTTGCCTACGATCCGTAGCCTTTGAGGAAGGTCCAGGTTGGCTCTGGTCATGGTCAGTCCTGACGCAGAAAGCTTGGCAACACCAAAGAGTCCTCTGACCTGCTGTTTGACCCCCAGGTTTACAACTACGTGGTTGTTTGCCTTCTTTCTGCTCTGTGATGTCATGTGTGTTTTGTATGTGTACAAGAAAAGCACATTGTTTTGTATTTGTAAGGGAATCTTGTGTCTTGCAGGATTGAGTTCCTCCGGCACATTCGGGACTTTTTCCAGATCATGTTTAAAATCGAGACGCAGAACGCAGACGAGGACGAACGCAAAGGAGGAGAAAAGGTCTTGATGACGTGTGTCGGAGTGGGTTACAGCAACATCAGCAGGACTCTCAAATAAAGAGCAGCTACGCTTCATGTTCCTCGAAACTGAAGGATTTTGTACTGCGATTCTTCATTTAGTTTTTCATTATTTCCTTTAGTTTTGTTCTGCTAAAAATGAACTTAAATAAAATGTACAGTTTTTTTTAAATACCTCAAAAAAAGAGCAACATTTTGTGGCTGACAGTTGAGAAACATCATAACACCACACCATCACATGACACTACACAATACTACACTCTACCTCATCCAGCGGTGTAAAGTTGAAATTTTCTGGATTATAAAACATGTTGAATATTTTCAAAGCCAAAACTGTCTACCAACATTTAAAAGATAAAAACTGAAAAATGCTTTTTGCAGAAGTATGAAAACCCCTGTGCTTTGGAAGTTCCAGGTTTACATAAATAACCACAACCCACACAATGGTAACACTTTGTAGTGCTGGTGAGTCCTCTAGTATGGATAAAAAAAAAAGCACTCATAAGGTCTTTTTTAAATTATTTTTTGAAAAACGCTTCAAAAAAGACAAATGAGCATTCTGCTAGTTTGTAAAACTAAATAATTGAAATGCTGAAAGTCTGAATGTCACATTAAGCACTGCTTGATCCATCATCAAAAACTGGAAGATTCACTGTAGTGCTCAGACCCTTACTAGAACGGACCATCCTTCAAAACTAAGCATCAGAGCAAGAGGTCAGCTTGCTAACCCTCACTCACAAATGTCTGCAATGCTTTTTGGCTGGGACTCAGGACACTGGGAGAGAATCAAGAAAAGCCATTAAGAAAGTCTAAGTAAAAGCATGAGAAGATCTAGTTAAGGTGTGGGACAAGGTTTCTGGAGACCAGAACAGACTTTTTGGCCAAACTTCAATAGGTATGTGTAGGGTAAAACAATCACTGGCCAGTGCCATACCTACCATGAAACAGTGGTGGCAGCATCATGCTATGGACTTGCATTTCATCTGTGAAGTTTTTCTAAATGAGTAGAGGCTGTTAATTCAGATCAGGGAAATTGCTTGTTAATACCACGGATTTCAGCAGAACTGCTAGGTTTCTCTTATTTTGATGTTTCATAATTTCCATAAAAATTCTGCTTTAAAGGCAAATATTTTTATTTGGAAATTAGGAGAACTATCTTCAGCAGTTCTTAAAAAGTAAGGCTAAGCTGTTCAGTTAAAAACACCTATAAAAGATCAAACTTGAGTCTCACTGTATTCATACAACATTACAATCATGGGTTGCTCTGATCTGTATCTTTTGCACACTGCCTGTCCTCATTTGATTGTTAGTAACTGCAGTACTAAACTTAATCGGAAATATTTAGACTCCAAACGTGTCTTGACTGATTATTGCAACTGATCAGCTGATTTTTTAAGGAGCTGGAACCCCTTATTCTAAGCAGACTGTCCATATTTTGAGGAAGATGTATCTTAAGATAAAATATTGCTAAATGAATCTGAATATTAAATCCTCCATCAAGAATGACTGAAACTGGGGCAGAGAGCCGTTGTTTTTTCAGTTCTCAAAACTGAACTGCCAGCTGCAGAAGTTCATGATGCAACAGATTCAAGACTGCTTAATTTTTTCTTCTGGTTATTGCTTTTGTCATTTGTGGGAGTGTGTTTGTGTAACATGTGCATGTCACTATTGCTTGTTACACTACTGACCAAACTCTATTCAAAGTTCCAAACAAAAAATCTTTAGAGAATAAATAAAAAAATTATTATACCTTGGAAATGTTAAAGTACACACACATTATTTTACAACTGCAACAATTAAAACGGTGACTTTAAGAGCAGAGTGCGTTTCATCCCATCAGAAACTGAATCAAGAGTGAAGCTGCTGGAATACAGCACATAGAAACGCTGCTCTACAAACACTCCTGCACTCACAATGCAAACACATATGGAGGCGCATCTTATTTTTTACACCGCTCACACTGCAATAGTTCAGAAAAGAAAAGCAACCTGTGCATTTTACACAAACACTGCTGCAAATTGTACAGAGTGAACAGAAAAAAGTCTATCTGAAAAAAATAACAGAAAATGAGAACTTTCAGAAGAGAAGGCCTATAGAGGAGTACAGAGGTGCATCCATCCAACTATTATCTGAACTGCTCACTCTAAACCAGGGTTGCAGGGGGTGCTTGAAGCATGTCCTAGGTTGTCACGGGGTGAAAGGCTATGAAACACCCTGATCACCTGCCACAGGAGGGCAGACACAGACAAACCCATCGAGGACAATTTAGCATCTTCCTTCTTTCCAACAATGGGAGGAAAATGAAGTACCCAGTGGAAGCCAATGCATGCAGACACAGGGAGAACATGCAAACTCCAGCCAGGAACTGAACCCTCTTCCAACTTCTGAACCCCTTGCTACCCTCTGCACTACTGTGCCACATGGAACAGGAACTGGGAAATTACTTACCACATATAAAAACTCCCACCTGAGTCTGGTTCCTCTCAAGGTTTCTTCCTATCGCCATCTTAGGGAGTTTTTCCTTGCCACTGTTGCCGTTACTCTT
>JBBPDH010000080.1:6896341-6907655 GCA_037974565.1 Clupeocharax schoutedeni
GCAAGGAAAAACTCCCTAAGATGGCGATAGGAAGAAACCTTGAGAGGAACCAGACTCAATCAGGGAACCCATCCTCACCTGTGTGATGATCTCCACACAGACTCTCTTTCTCTCTCATCCTGATTCGACCAGAGGAGGATGGGTTCCCCTTTTGAGTCTTGCTTCCTCCTGAGGTTTCTTTAGGGAGTTTATCCTCACCCCTGTTGGCTCAATAGGGGCTCGGACCTGGACTCTTTAAACCTGCTTTGTCACAACATTGACTGTGAAAAGTACTATATTAATACAACTGAAATGAATTTAAGTGAATGGGCATCTTTTAGTAGACTATACAGAAGCCTTCACTAGTGTAGCGACACAGTTAGGTTGCCCCCTAGCGGTGTGCTTGTATGGCCTATAATGCAACCACACCTGCCACACTTCTACTGGATTTATGAGTCCAATCAGACTACGCAGCAGTGTTCATTTTATGTGTGTGTGTGCGCTGTCAGCACTTGTGTGTTTATAATGATGAACTGCCTTAAGGGGACATCTCTCTGTTTGTGGTGGGCAGGCTGAGGGTAATGGATGGATGTGTGAGTGATCAGATGGGCTGTGCTGTGATTAGTAAAGCGCCGTCTCGTGTGGCTGAGACAGTGAACTTTTTAAAGAACAGCTTCCTATGATTTTGATGGACTGGGTTTTCTATTAATGCTGCAAACAGCAGAACCAATATCCAAATTACTTTCAGATGCTGCTTTCTACTCTACCTCTGTATATTTTAGCCTGCTGATACCATTTAAGGGAGATTCAGCTTAACGGTTTTCATTGCAAATGTCCAAACAAATCAATGTCTTTAAAGATCCAGTAACTTTGCATCCCGGTGTTTGAGAGCCTGGTTAAGTATAAGCAGTTCAGATAAAGGGTGCATGGAGGGATTATTTAAATTATTTAAATCTGGCATAAGTCTTGGTGCCCTTAAGTACTCGGTAAGATCCCCCTTTGTATTCAAACGTGTGTTGTAATAACATTTTTCTTAGAAACTCTTCTTTGTTTATATAAACTCCTCTAGATAATAAAAAGTACTCATAGTTTGTCTTGCATGCACAGCATATTCAAGATATAAGAATTGATTTTCAATAATGTTCTGGGGATCATGATGACCATTTGAAAAATCTCTTTTAGCAATTCATGGTTGAGTTTGACAATGGTCTTCTTGTCATATCCAACTTCTTTCCTTCTTCAGTTTCATCTCTAACACCTACACTATATGGAAAAACTATTGGAATGCAACTGATTTTTTGGGTTTGGGCTAAACTTCTCACTTTTAGTGAAGGCCAATCTTGATGCTTCAGTTTACTTAGACATTTTGGACAACAACATACTTTGTAGCGTCAGTGCGTCAGTGCCTGCTCTACATGTTGGAAAAGAAGGACCAACTGAACATTAAAGACTATGTATTTAAATACAATGTCATTAAAGTCCCTGTTGGTGTAATGGTCAGTTGTTCCAATACTTTTGTCCATATAGTGTAGAGTCCTACACAGTCAATGTAGATCTGGCCCATGTGTTAAAAGAGTTGGCAGGGTGTTTTTTCAGTGTGGTTGAGATATGAGGGGATCTAGTAGAGGTATTTAGAAAAAATATCCAGACAAGTGTAAGGGGATCTAAGCGCTACCCTGTAACAGATGGATTGTGATTCCATTAATCAGGCTGTTCATGTGTGTGTTAACAGTAACCTGGTAGCAGCGTATGAGAAGGCTAAGAAGAAGCACCAGAATAAGCTGAAGAAGCTGGAGTCACAGATGATGGCCATGGTGGAAAGACACGAGACACAGGTGCGCATGCTCAAACAGCGCATCGCTCTTCTGGAGGAGGAAACGTCCAGGCCACACACCAACGAGACGTCCCTCTGATACCCACACCAAAATACTCCAGTCCAAAATTGAGCTGACGTTAGGACTTCCGCTTTGACCCATCCATGCACACTTGTGACCCACTGCTTACAAGTGTGTTCTTTCATAGCTACTGTTGCTAAGTTGAACAAGCTTTTACAGAAAAGACCCATCCACCCTAATTAGAAACCGCAAAAATCATTGAGTCTCTTATGCTATGTTGAACTATGTTGTGGCTAAGTAATATTATGACAAAAATTGCAAATTCACATCAAAATACAACCAAAAACTGCTTTCTGTCCATCTGACCTAGGTGATTTTTCACTAATACCAAAATCTAAAATCATTCAAGAGCATGCTCTAAATGTACTTATATAACCAAGAGTTGTTAAACAAATAAACAATTAAAAATAAAAATAGTGAGAATTGTAATATATTAATTGGTATTAATGCATAGAGTTAATTGCTATTAATGCATTTATCTCATCTGACTCTAAGGAAAGACCCTGTTTCTCTTTTACTGTTTAAAAATAAGTGCATTGTGTTATATCTGTTTGAGAGGACAAAATTCACATCATCTGAAAGTATTTATTTCTTTTAATAATTTAATATAACTTTTATTTTCTATGTGAGCATTGGAAGAACTTTAAAATGAAAATCACATTAAAATCACAGTTAACAGATTCCCATTTTTATCAGCTGTGTTCACCAAGTGAGTGTAGTATCCTATACAGTATCCTATACAGTCGTTTAGTGTACATCATGTCATAAATGCAGTTTGTGGATTCTGGTTACAGTGGAGGCTCTCAGAAAACTGGAGCTCTCCAGTTTGCTTTTGCTTTTGTCAGTTAGCTGCTTGTTGATTAATGCATAAAACTCCTGTCCAGCACAATTTGTCAAAATCATAACATTATATCAGTGTCTGAGCAACAGTGTCAAACTAGGCAACAGTGTTAAAATTGGCAAGGTAAAACAATTATTGCATTATTAGCACGCAAACTTTCCCAATTCTACAAAGCTTGTTTACCTAGCAACAGTTTCTACAAAAAACGCATTTGTGGGACGAGCATGGATAGCTTATTTCATTCAGATGTACACATTAATGTACAGGTATCTCCAAATTGTCCATCTTCATCTAGAGAAGCACTGCCACAAATTGCTGACCATCTTAGAGACAGCAGGTTCTACCCATAATCCTCCTGAACCTGTTCTGTATATTCAGTACTGAACCCATAAGGAACCTCAAATGGACCAGTAACATTGGAGTGTCATTGTGGTCCCACTTTGTATCCAATGACACCTTTCAGTCCTTCAGGGCACATACAAGACTGAGTCCATGCCGTAACCTGATTGGCTGGAACACTGACAGAAATCGGCCAACGCTGGAGATGTTACGAAGAGGATTTTTCTCCCTGCTATTGTTACAAAAAGCATTTCTAACATTTTTAGAGACCTAAAAGAAAACCTGTGTGGGCATTATTGAACGTAATGCCTTCCACTTTGTCCAGTATTTCAACATACAAATAGTTTACTGTCTTGTTTTACAGTATTCGACAGCAAACTCTTTCAAATTTGTTAAACATTTGGAGAATTCTTTCAGGAAATTCATCAAATAACGTATTCTCTACATTGTTCAACTGTAACATAACATAACACACATGTACACAAACACACACTGCTGTTGTGGATTTGGTGAAGACCATATGAACTAACCAGTCACTGTGGAGAAGCACCTTTGCTTTGCATTCTGCACGGTGATCAAGCCTGTAGTGAAGCCTCTCCTGAGAAACGGGGAGTAATTTGTGTGCATGAACGAGTCAAAAAAAGTTCATGAGTGGCATTTACACACAGTTCCTCTTCTTTTAGAGTATAAAATACAGCATCATCCTACCATGACGTCACACAGGGCCATTCACCCCCACTGAGTGCGTTTACCTGCACACCAATAGATTTTAAACTGTCCTCAGATTGCAGGAAACTCGACTTGGACTGTCTCAGAGAACTTGTAGCAAGGAGAATTGTCTTGATATTGTCTTCCATGCTGATCGGTTGCTAGAGGGTGTCTGCACTCAAGTCTAAAACGAGAAGTGCTCATGAAGAGGTTTGGTGAAAAATTGCTATTTCTAAAGGATTGTTTTAATGCAGACAGATATACTACTTTTCTCAAAATGAAACAGTATAAAATATTACAGCACTATTGGAGCTAAACTAACTAAAAATAACAAGCTACAGTATTCATGTTAAAAAAAAAAAATTCAGCCAATCAGCACTCAGTAGCCAGAATGCCAACGGCCAAAACCTGTTTACTGTAGGAAAACCTATTGGCCAGGTATCATTTCTTTTTTAAGTAATTATTTCCTTCTTTTACTCTAAACTTTAAAGAAAATTCAAGAATGAAAAAATAAAAAGAGAAACAAAGCCCCTAGAGTAGAAACGCCCTCTAGTGTTTATTAGTCATTTTTTAATATATTGGGAAGAACAGAAAGGGGGTCTGCATGTAAACCTGTCCTCTTTTTTCTTCTTTTTTCTGCATCAGAACCATATAAGAAGAAAATCCTGACACTTTGAACGAAATCTTATCGGAATGACTCTCATTATCAACTTAGCAGATAACTGTAAATCCGTAAAATTATGTACGGATTGTTGCCAAAAATGTGATTTTCTGCATTTATTGGATTATTATGTGCACGTAAACACACACTGTTGATAAAAACTTACAGGTAGTTTAAACATGGGGGAGGGGGGAACATGTGGGACAACTATGGTACAGCTAATTAGCTAAAAACATGGGTATAGTCCATGTGTGTAGCAATTGAGAAGCAGTGAAGGTCACTTTTAATAAACACGTCCATGCTACATTAGTCTTGGTTCTGCATCTCTGGTGCTGGAACCCTCTTGGCCTGCACATTTTGGCACTTTCCTGCTGTAACACACACTTCAACCCAGGATAAGCTGGATAATGAGCCAGTTAATTAAACAATGCTGGCATCAGGAAAACTAAATATGCAGAGCAGGAAGGTTCCAGGGCCGAGAAACTCGGATGTACTTCCTGAACACTGGGGTGGAATTAAAAGACAAATTGAGTGTTAGAACTAAAGTTGGCTTCTGGCATATGCCTATGTTCATATGCATGAAGAACATCACTTAAGCAATATGTCCGTTTGACCAGTGGTATTCCAGTTGAGCTTTGTTAGTCGGTAGCAATAAGCATTTCCATGGTGCAAGCAGCGCTGCTTTTTTAGCTTTATTCCTGTTTGCTGAAACGGTGGAACTGTAGGAAAATCTAATTCAGCTTGAAACTGACAGACCTCTGCTCTGACCACAATAGACAGAAGCATTCTTTCCTACCAACTGCAAGACTGGACTGCCTTTACAGAGCACTGACAAAACTCTTAATTTCTCTCCAGCTTGAATGGGGTTTTTGTAACGCTGCAGTGGGACGCATCGTTGGGCATAGCATGGATGGGTCGATCACTTTCATTCTCAAGATCTGCCAAATGCGCTGGACAGGCACCGCTTTCAGTTTCTCTTCTTCTCAAGCTGATTGTGACTGAACCATGATTGTAGAAACCACTCTTAGAATGTAAAGATGTCTTCAGACAAAATTCCACCATTACATCAGTCATGCTGTTTTTTTCTGACTAGCATTTACATTTAAATGCACTATACTTACTGCCTTCTCGTTGTATCAGAATGATTCTATTTATGGGACAAGCGCATATTAATAGTGTTGCAGGGTTGGAGACACTGATTTTTCCAGAAGTGTAAACTTTTCAGAATCATCATCTTTCCCACAAAAAACGCTTAACAGTTCCTACAAAAAAGTAGGGGTGGGGGGGGTTTGACCACGTTAAATTGATTCAACATGGAGTAACATCCTTGCATATGAGTGCTGATCTAGGATCAGTTTTTACTTTACATTCTTTACCTCCAAGTTCTCCGTTTTAACATAACGTCTCTTACATACCTATTATTGTTATTGTGATGATCACACAAGCCTGCAATATATAAATGAGCCAATCCGTGTTGTTTTACTATGAGCATCCTGAGAACCCGGACGAGGATGTTTCGATTGACATTCATGTACTAGACAAAAGGTTTTGTGACATTACTGGTTTACATATGCATTGTTCCTGTAGCAGTATTATAATACCGGTTCATTTCATACAGAGACCACAAGGACAGAGAACAGGAGGGATGGTTAAAGCTGACTCTAGATCAGCACTCTTCTCTGAACCGCTTGATGCACTGACTCAGAAATGCTCTTCATGCACACAAATCCACCAAAACTCTGAAATATGCCTCCTCCTTCTGGACTGTGAGCACTTTTCCCCTCACACCGCTGGACCCCATCACCACATTGCCTTCTGACAGACTTCCTTTGTTTCTTTTCCTGTTTTAAAAAAAAAAAAGGCCCCCCTCAGCGGCTGCTCCTGTGCTTCCACAACGCAGAGGATACACTCTCAGAAACCAAGATGCTGCAGTCAGTAATATCGCTGTTTACACAAAGGTCCTGTTATCAAATGGTTTCCCCTTTTTAGAAACGGAAGGTGAAGATTTGTTTGAAAAGCCCGTAATTGGTCACGATGTGAGAATCTATGCCACCAGCCACTTTAAGTCATTGGCTTCCATTTCTCCATCTTATATGCAGCTGGAAAGCTATTAAGATGGACAGACCATGTTTGGTTGTATTGGTACAGTATAGCATCCCTTGTTACTCCATACTAAAATCATTAGTTACTGATACCAATAAGCAGATGGTCTTTGCTTTCTTAAAAAAACTTAAGGGAACCATAGCATTGAGTTTCATGAGAAAAGACACCGTGTGATTGTAATGAGCTGAAATAGAGCTAAGGGCCAAATTTGATAAAAGAGCTGGCCCATGTTCAGATTGTTAAAACAGCAGTGGCTGAAGTTTCAAATTTCTGGTTGGATTACTGGCTTTACCCAAGCATTACAGGTTTGAAAGGCTTTAGAACACAGAGTTCTGAAGGTCAGATCACAGCTTTCTCCAGCAAACACCTTCCTAATATTTCATACTGTTCCAAAATAAGAACTGATTAGCTTAACGAAGCAGTGTGAAAGGGGATGGACGCTCTAGAGCAGTCAGAAAGGGATTTCAGGGGAACGCAACAATGACACCCAACTCACCATGTGTGTTTGTTGGACACGATGTGATCTGACCTTAACAAAGTTCGCTGTTTCAGTTCTGAGTCTTAGAGTACAGGCAACTCCACTGAACACATTGTGCTGGAGGGATGGTGGGTGGGTTTGGGAGCTGTACCTAATTTGCACAGATCTGTTTTTTGAATCAAATCTTTGCAATCTTTTTTTATTTTAATACAGAATGTATTTGTTTATATAATAAAGAAATAAAGCAATGTAAATACATGTCATATGTAGTGACTGCAAAAATCACAAGTTCATTACTCACTAGTGTTGGGGAAATTTGCTGATACTACAGTTCTGACCGTCAGGCGATGTTGACTGCACTGCTTAACTGACTCAAATTCTGAGGGGAAAAACAAGAATTTTAGACATAACCATAAACCAAACCTTTTGCCTTTAACAGGGAAACAGCAAAGTGGTCTCAAATTAAATGTAAAAAGGACACGGCCCTCGCAGCACAGAGGGAAAAACCGCTGAAAAATAAAACTAGTAACTCCGGAGTTCATGTTGCACCCACTCCCCTTGAATTTATTTAGCAAGTATTACAATTCTTCATAATGTGGAAAATTGTGAGTTATTGCCAAGACTGAACAGAACTGTTTCTGGATATATACAGTGGGTTCGGGTGACACAAAGACGGTGAAAGATCTTCGAAACAAAGCCAAAAAAAAGCTGAATTCGAAAGTTATCAACATACCTGACGTTAAGCTACATTATCTGAAGACATGCCGAAAACCTGCATGCCCTGAGGAAAAAATTGAAGGCCTGTCTGAATCCTACATGTCTACACCTAGATGCATGCAACAAAAAGTCTATGAGAAACATATCTTCACATGCTCGTATCTGATGCAAAAGCTTCTGGAGCCAAACAAAGTAAATATCTAATCTCGAGAAAAAGGACAAAACGAATGTAAACAAGGCATCTCGTTAAAAACAATTAAAACAATCCTCATACCTGTGGAGATAGCATGACATTTGTTTTATATTGAAATAATCTGGTTCGCAAAATGCACACACGCCCGCAAACACACACACACGCAAACACTCGCACGCACGCACACACACACACACACACACACGCGCAAACACTCCAGACAGATCTTCATGCATCCTTGCTATAGTGCTACAGATCAACACATTAGTGGAGGGTGATTTCATGTTGGTGTTCCTATTAGAAGACTTTAAATAATTAAAAGAATTAAAAAGAAAAAAGCTCCTAAAACCTCTTGAAATTTAAATCTGATGGAACAGCACATCTCATGGCACATTCATGGAACAAAATGCTGAAGAAAGTGAAAAATCGATCTTGCTGCTTGAGAGACGCCATTAGCTTTATATTAAAGTGAATACATTTTACATCTTTATTCACAGTGGTTTAAATGACTATCTGGGAATAATAATAATAATAATAATAATAATATTTGCACCATAACTGATCGCACCATAACTTAAGTGTGGTGGAGTGCTTCCACATATGAAGGTTTTCCCTGTATTAACTGGTGCACATGAGGGAGTGATGTTGCTGCCAACTAATGAAATGTGCATCCTGAACAATCCTGAAGGTCACAAAAAGCCATTTTAGCCTCTAAAGAGAGAGAGAAAAAAAAAAACAGATTTTAAAAAGTGCAGAGCTCCCTGTTCCCACTCCATCTGGGGGCAGTCGTTATTCTTGGTTGCTGCGAAAACGGGGAGAAAACAAAAATGGGGGCAAATTAAAAAACAAAAATTTGAATAAAGAAAAATGCTCAATAGTTTCGAGTGAGTCCACGCGACGACTAAGCCAGACAGCAACTCTGAAGCGGTGATAAATGAAAAACATATGATACAAGTCCAAAATGGAAAGTGGACTGCAAGAGTGTCTCATTTCTTCGCCTGCTTAGTGACCATGTTCCGGGGAGGAGTCACTGGGCGGCTTGAGTTGGGCTTCTTCTTCTCTGCTGGTTTTAAAATCTGCGAGGGCAACAGAGAAGAGCAGAAAACGTTTGAATAGTCACATCTGGCTCGTATTCCGACCAGACGTATAAATAAATTACTCCAATCAAGTAAAATCCCACACATTATGTAAGATATTTACTGCTAACTACTAAATGGTTTACCAGAACAAAATCACAGTGCATGACCAACATCCCCTCCAAACAAAAAACACTTATAGCCTGTTTTATACTTCAGCTATCAGATCTACACAAACACAAATAACTAAAAAAAAAAAGCACAATAATCTGTACCTGAAAAGAGCACATAAGTGTCTCATCCACGCTCATCATGGCTCCCGCATTGTCGAACTCGCCACAGTAGTTCGGTGCAGAAAAAAGTGTCACAAGCTGCCTCTTGGCAAAGAACTCATAGCCATCCTCCACCACCTACACAAGAGAGAGATACACCATATGGAAGTCACTGGAAGAAACCTGCACAAAATATTAGCTGTTTAACTTTACTGCAGCAGTTTTTTATGCAATAAAAATAATCTTGTTCATCAGGACGAATCTAATTAATGAGATCAGGTTTAATATTATTAGCAATTTCTATGCAGGCAGAGGGGACAACCCACCCACTTTCTTCTCAGTGACTAATGTGTGTGAAATAAAACAGCAGGTGAAAGTTCTGACCACACTTGGGTCAGAAGCTGGGATTTATGCGTCACAGTGTGACTGTACAGCTGCCATCTGTTTTGCAGCCTCTGAGCTTCACCACGTTTAACACTTGTTCAAGTTTGGAGGTGTTCTTGAAAAGCAGACACACGACCGCTCTGTAATCTGAGGCAGATTACGTTTGGGTCTGAGTGGACACAGATTAGCGCTCAATCCTACCTGCCATCGGAACAGACAGACACACAAACATTTACACAGTTACAGCGGTCAACCCAGATCAGCCAGAGCCACTGACTCACACCAGATTATTTCAGAGCAGTGGTTTGGACTGAGCAATATTGGGGTTAAAAAAAAAAACTATGCAAAGTTTTAGGCTTTTGCAATTATTGCACTATACACTATATGGACAAAAATACTGGGACACACCTTAATTATTCTTCAGCATACCAATACATTTTGGCCACTGCCATGCATCCAACTTTGTGGGCACAGTTTGGGGAAGAACCTTTTCTATTCCAGCATGACTGTACCCAAGTGCACAAAGCAAACTCCATAAAGACAAGGTTGGAGGAGTTCGGTGTGGAAGAACTTGCCAGGCCCAAACAGAGCCTGACCTCACCCTCATCCAACACTTTTGGGATGAACTGGAACGGAGATTCCAAGCCAAGCCTTCTTAAACAAATACCCACAGAAACTCCAAAATAATGTGGAAAGCCTGCCAAGAAGAGTGAATGCTGTTGTGGCTGCAAAAGGGTACTCCCTAATGAATACAACTGAGTCCCAACACCTTTGTTCCTATAGTGTATAGTAACTGTATCTCCACAAGTAATAAGATAAACAGGCATCTGTATAAAAATATGAGAAAGATATAGATTTTAATTATTCTGGCCATGAGAAGGGTTAGTGCAGAGGGGCATGAATTAAAGCACCAGTTTAATATAACCATGTTCAATTACCACATCTGACAGGTCACTAAGTAATAAAAACAAACCTTTGTGTGTGAGCAGCAAACTGTACTAGACTGATGAACACACTTCTAATGGAAGTGCACCATTTGTTATATACTATTCGGTATGGAGTTATGTGGTTTTAGGCACAGCCCATGAGATGCCAGGACTGAATATCCTTTTAGGTTTCTTGTGTCTTACTTAAAGCTCATTTACAACCAAATGATTATATTTTAACTAAGCATTAGTGCTTAGTTAGGTCAGCGTCCCACCATCAGGATTCATAGATCATGCTTCCGGAGCACTGGATTGCAGCACGACATTCCTACTTCCTTGTTTAGTTCATCAAAATCAACTAAAACTAACTGATGAGAACTCATGAGTAAGTATGTGTGGCCAGAAAAATCACTGAACTGTGCAGGACCACCATCCTCTAGGACGAGACATGATGGCCCCTGGTCTACACATTCATTCAGGTTCACACATCATGAGCCCTTGTCTTTTATCTACCCTACAGCACTGCACTGCCCGCTCGCTCTGCCCTTCAATACCATATGCATTATTTAATAGGTCATTATAATGAAATATGTGGCGTTGGTGAGCACTCCCCTGAGTTCCTCACTATTGATTTTTTTTTTTGAGCTGGATCTGCTTATGGCCAGTAGAAATGCTGGCAAAGCAAAAAGGAGCACTTCACCTGGTGGGCCCTGCAGATGAGGTCCAGGTCGTGTTTGTGAAG